>JAMKCH010048708.1:0-11257 GCA_023653785.1 Ophioderma brevispina
GACAGCTCCCCAGATTTCGTTTGGGTCGGCGAGGTAATTGAGATTAAGTATCTTGCCCAGGGAAACAAACACGTTGGCCACGGCGGGGCTCGAACTCGCGCTCTACTGATCACGAGTCCTGCCTTTTTCCACTAGACCACACGCGCTCTCTTTGACGCCTACGAGACGTCATAACAGTGTACACATATTTGGGACAAAGGTCACATGGGCCGATTATAGGGGTATTCTTTGAAAATTTATAAACTCCTCCTTGTGCTGCAAATCAATTGCTGGTCATGAGAACCGCTGACCAAAGGCCCATATTAATGATCTGCTGAGCTATAGCACCATTGGTGCTCTTATTATGACTCTTACTAAATTTTCCCTCCCCAAAATGAAAAAGCACTTTCCCAAAGGACTTTTTCCATAAAATTTGACTCATAACAGTAAATAGTCACTGATTAAAGGCTTGGCATCAAAGTATGTTTGATGGGAATACCTGACAAATAACAGCTATTGCACTTACAATCTTCTTCCACTCACATTACAAGCTTTTTTTTTTTGGTATACCAATTTGACTCAATGTATAGTGCGTATTCAATCCAGGCAATTATCCGTCAACTGATGTGTATTATATTTGTGGCCTGTGCAGAATTTAGTAGTCTTTCTGGCACAATGACCTGAAAAAAGTGTCCAACCCTGGTTTAGAGCTGAAACTTTAAACCCAAAGTCAATCATCCTTTATTTATCTTCTGTATTAACATACAATGCATGAATGCTGTGCCAAGAAATACCAAGTGGTAAACAGAGCAAGGCTTTTGGAATTAATTACTTGTGTTGTGAGAGAAGTGATTTTTATGATCACTATGTGCAATTGGTTAGTGGATCTTGAAATTAACTATTAGGGACCCAAAGCTTTTTTATCACATTGGGGAGTCTGCTAATCAGTGTAATGTACCCCAGTGGTTGCATTGCTGAGGTACCTGGTTCGAGTCCCTGTCAGGGTTTTGATTTTGGTAGCTTCAATTCCATTTTGGTTTTCAATTCACAAGTCATCATCCTCCTGATATTGCGATAGCGCACATGTCCGTATATATGTATGTGTGTGTTCCAGTTTGGTTAGGTTTTGGTTAGGTTTCCATAGTTATGTTGTGTTCCAGTTTAGTTAGGTTTTCGTTTTTCAGGTCTTCTTCGAAAAGTTGAAGTCCGATTTAAACCAGACCTGGGGTTAAGGTGCAATAGTGGTTCCTTCATATGTAGAGGATGTCAGAGGTCATAGACCAAGGTCAAAGGTTATCTGAGGTCATGTTCCAGACTGCCATCTTGACGGGGTGGCACAAGTTTACTTGCTATATTTTTTGTAGATGTGCTTGGGATAGATAGATTGAAAAAAATAATCATGTAGCTTTTATTTTGTTATTATGTTACACAGGAAGTGCTAAATCATCACTGGCTGAATGATAAAACATTGACAATATCTTTATTTTCAGATTCATTAAAAAATGGTTAAGGTGGGATAGGTGGATGGATGGGTAGATGGTAGGAAGGAAGGAGGGATGGCAGTGAGGAGTGAGTCAAGGGTAGGCCAGATTTGGATGAGATTCGAGGACAGTTGATATTTTGTTATTTACCTCCAAACTCAACCCAACCTTGGAGTAGCAATACAGGTCCAATATGAAAAACTGTTAACCACATTTTATTATTTCAATATCAAATATTCTGTAGGATTCAGAGATGTAACTTTTCCAGAAATTTATGGATTTCCGGATTTGGGGCCATATTTGGTTTCAATTTCTGAGATCAAAGTGTTCATGATAAAGGTATAACTGCATCAAAAACACAAGTTTAAGTACCAATTTATTTTGTAGAAGGGGTCTTGTACCCCAAAATCACGTAAGAAAGTATGTTCCCCAGAGCTTCACCGGATGCTACGCTAAAATTTGGCCTTCACGTCGGTTAAATTTTTGGATTTTCAGGAAATGGGACTGCTCCTCTGTTACATCTCTGAGGATTGTGTTGAGGATTAACATATGATTTAATAGGGTTTAGGTTCAAGGCAGAGGGTGTTTTGAACCAATCCCATAATGCATTGCAATTTGCCTATACTGTACTGTACAAAACTCATGTCAGTACTTAGGGATAAAAAGTGTAGAAGAAGCTAGAGGACCACAAAACATTTTGTGACCATGCTAAAAATTCCCTAAGTACTAACACTTTGGGGGCAAAAATGAGTGTAAAAGTCAGGGTTTTATGTGTTAAGAATAGGATTTTGGTGGGATCACATGACCCTATTGAGGTGAAATTTTCCAAAACTGGTGCATTGTGGGATTGACTCAATACACCTTCTGAGTTCAAGGTTAATTCTCAAAGTTCACCTGGTAGATGAAATCAGTTATTATTTACCCCAGAAAGATTAATTTACAAAGTTCCTCTGAAAATTAACTTTGTTCTTTTTTGTCCAGGTGAATGTGCCCACCCTGAATCAACTGATGGAGAAGATCCGTGAGGATCTGCCCAATCTTGAAGACAACGAGGAAACCGAGCAGATCAACAAGCACTTCACCAACACCCTGGAACACCTGAGGTCCAAGCAGGAAGCCGGAGATTCTGAAGGACCATCCTACGAAGGCCTCACTTTGTAAAATGTAATGTAACAAAACAATACCTAAATTCATTATAGTCGCCTAAATTGTAACCTTGTTAGATTGCTGTACAAAGGTCTTGGGAATCTTAAGACATGCTTATGATATTTTCATTTGCAAAACAAAGTCTGGAAGTAGTGAGATGCTGGAATTTATATTGTCATTAACTTTACGTGAATAGCTCTATTGTACGTTACTTTTTGCACCAATGGTATGATGGCACTTTTTTACCTATGAAGAAATAGTTGAACTTAAAACATAAGGAGGATTTAGACTAAGAACGGGAAACACAGAAATTTTCAATTGTAGACTAAAATTAGTCATGAAATTGATGTAGGCCTAAACCTATTATAAACCAGGGGTTAGTTTATGTGACTGACAAGGTCACTTAGGCTGCAATTTTGAGCGGAGAAATGGGTGGAGTAGATGACCACCCAGAACAACTTCTGTGGAAGACCTATCTGGGGTTTATTTGGGATACTAAGCTAGTGTTTTTCATGAGCACACAATAAAACATTGTAATCCATATTGTAAGATTCCAATTTTGAGAATGTTGAGCAACATTCTTAACTAGGATTAGTATTGTTGACATTTTTGCATACATTCCAACACTATGTTGTTAATTCTAAGAGAAGATAATACTAAAATGGGGGGGGGGTCTCAAAGTATGTCTCACAGCATTTTTTTGGGGGGGGGGGTAAAAAGTTGTTCACTGGCAATAGTTGACCCCAGTTTTCTTAAACTGAGCAGTAAAAGTAAAAAAATCTGATAGAAAGTGTTAATCATACAAATCAGTAAACAAAACCCTGTATATGTTAGTTGCACTTAAGATCTGATCAAGTACAAGTTTGCAGCAATGTGAAAACACATATTATTATCCTGGTTAACGAATCATCAAAATAAATAAGCGATTTTGTGTTGTGTACAGAGTCATAGAAAAAACCTCAATTTTCTGTGCATTGAAGATATTAGTATGTTCCTGAAGTCATAGTGGTCAAACCGTCAACCCTTGAGTTATGTTTGATTTTAATCATTATGTGCTTCCTATGTGTAGAATATTGCCTTCATTACCTTCTCTCTATGTTTGTGTGAACTGTGAGCCCAGAAGGCAGCTTAAACCTATCCCATAATGCAGTTCAAACCAATCCCATAATACAGTTCAAACCTATCCCATAATGCAGTTTAAAAGTACCATAACTAACTGTACCACACGTATAAGGTCTTGTGCACTCCCATTTTGGTATATTATGGTGCTCGTATAATTAAATCATTTTTTTATTTAGCTTCTTAATCAAAATACAGTAAAACTCTCAAACGCGCTGTTGCTAATTATTAATTACGCTGCCCTTTAGGAAATCGCACATCATTTTGCTCATCTAAGTGGCTGCTCTCAAGACTGCCCTACAGCACACAGCCTATCACACTTACAGTCTGATTAATATTTGTTGGAACAGAATCAAACACATGCGAGCGTGGACCTGCGTGAGCCGGAGGCACATCGCACCCATCTTTTCGCCGCGTAATTGGTCGAGAATGCGCGAACCTCCACGTAGCTTTGTTGCGCTTATCACAAAATAGGTGTGCCTTATCTCTCCTGTCCAAGTATTTTTAATCCCACTGTAAGATGTATTATTTTCCTACGGATCCCCAGATTTTGCTTGGGGTCGACAAGAGCAATTCAGATTAAGTACTTGCCAGGTCACCAACGCATTGACCATAGTTGGGGGTTGAACTCAGGATTTTAATGGTCTAAGGATCGCTAGTCCTGGGCTTTTCTCTGGATCACGCATGCCTGTAACCTAGCGGGTGTATTGAGTCCATTCCCACAATCACCGGGAAATTCACTCAATGGGTCCATGTGATCCACAAAAATAGTAAACAACTTTTAACACTTATTTTAAGCCCACAAGGGTGCTAAGTACTGAAAGTTTTTTCTTTTACTATTCTTTGTCAAGACTCAGCGTTTTAAAGAATTCCGTGGGATGGGGGGGGGGAGGTGAAACTCAGAGAGGTTCGCAGAACGCGAGTCCTGTGAAATCCACCCAGCTTTGAGCCTCCTAGCAAGTCACGGACTTACGGTATTCGGGTACGCCCACTTGTCAGTGATTGACATTTCATCAATCAAACCCTCACGTCACGGGACGCCCTCAGGACCACCTGCAGTATTGTACCCTTGCGCGCGCGCGTGCATGGACTGAAACCATACCACCTATAAACAACCACCGCGCGTGGGCAGCGGTGTGACCAGTCTGCAATAAGCACATTTTGATACTGATTTAGATTTTTGCTTTATTTCCCCAGTTTTTCTGAGTAATACATATTGCCCGCTAGCATATACGAAGCAAAAAAATCGCTATTTTTTTTAACTTCTCCATTTCTTTCCTCTTTCCTCTACCTCTGTCTGTCTTGCTTCAGTTTCCCTTCCACACGGTTTTTATATAATTCCTTTTTCGTTATTTTCGACATCCTTCCTTCTCCCCGCGTCTTTCTAAATTCCTCTTTTTGGCATCTTTTTATTTCTCCTTTTTGTCCTTCTCTTGTTCGGTATTTTTTTTTTCTCACCACCTCTCCCCTCTTTTTCCTTACTCATTCATGTTTCCCTTTCCTTAATCTCTCAATCTCCTGTTTTCAAACCCTTCCTCTTATCCTTATCTTCATTTTCACCTCTCCGCCTCTCTCATCTCTCTTCTCTCCCCCTTTAATAGTTCATTCACATGCCATGGAAGAGGGATATGAACAGCATCCTTCAAAGATTTTCTAATGATAAATCATTCAAAAATAGAGAATTATTGTTTCAAGAAAGGGCTTAAATTGTATTCTTGATTTGAAAAACGTCTTACTTCGAAGAACTTGAACAACATCAATTGTTTAAATTGGTCATTTTTTTATAATCAGCACCCCCAGACACCACACAAACAAACAAAACAAACAAACAAGCAAAAACAAATCCCGTATCTCCAGATCATGGTTTTATCATCATTTGAGGCGTAGCCCCTTGTTTTTATTGAAAAAATATTTTTCAATCAACAAATTTCCGTTTTGGAAGAATGCGCTGTCCTAATATTTTTCGATTGGAAATATAGTTATATATTGAACTAAGTCCATTAATTAATCCCTTTTTCAAGCAAAGTCGTAGAATAATAAACTGTAATCTGTATGTGGTATCTATAATCTGCGTCGCCAAATAACTATTTTTAAGAGAAATTATGAGATTTGGATAAAAACATCAATGGGTTTTCGATCAAATCAAAAAAAAAAACTTAGTTTTCATTTAAAGGCTGACTCAGAGATTTTGAAATTAATTCTTGTTAAATTGAAAATAATTAAAGTAGTTCACCAAAATGCTCGAATTGGATTTTCGTTTTAACTTAACAGGCAGTTTACTTTATATGTATGTATATACACATTGCCATATAATAGGGACACTGTTAAAACAAAATTCGTGTAATCGCGATAGTTCGAGGTTCGTATTCCAGTTTCGTTATTACGAAGATTCGCTATTACGAATCTTAAAAGGAATCCCTGTTCCGAATCTTAAAAAAGGGTTCGCATTCCTAATTTTCAAAAAGGGTTCGCTATTTAAATTTTCTTTTTCATATTGGAGCAACGAACATGATGATTATATGGATACGTTTATACCACCACGAAAATAATACCCTATTAATCATAGGTAAGTTTTTTATTTTTTATATTAATAACAAAACAAACTGAAATAACAAAAAAGTCGCCACAAAAGATGACCCCAATCAAATTGTTTGGCAACCTAACCCTACCCGAAACCCTAACCCTAACCCTAACCAAACCTAGCCCTAACCTAACGCATATACCTAACCTAATACATCACTCTAACTAACTAAAACTTGATGTATCAAGTTTTGTCTGCTTCAATCAATTGTTTCTTTTGTTTTAATCGTATAAGCCAAACATTTCCTCAATTCGGAATAAGAACACAGGTTATCTGGTTCGAATACGAACCATTTACTTATTCGTAAAAAAACTAAGCTTCTTGTCAATATTCGAATAACCGAACTTTTTGAAAGTCGAATTGTTAAGACTTTTTATGATTCGGAATTAACGAACCTTTTTTTCAAAACTCGAATAGCGAACCTTTTTTCATTTTCGGAATAGCGAACCCATTTTCGGAATAGTGAACCATTTTTGAGATTCGGAAAAGCGAATGCTAAAACGCGTGTTCGGAAATATGAACATTTCCGAATAAATGAACATTCCCATCCTCATGAAATCTCTGAGTCCAAGCCTTAATATCAGAACTGTGGTGAAATTCGCATTCAAAAACTGAGTTTTTAATTTAAAAAAAAAAAAAACGGGTCATGGATTACAATGAACAAAATTATATTTTTTATAAAAAAAAGTTTTCACAAGACTGAATCCGAAATCATGCTTTTTCTTTCAAGAAAGTTTTCGAATTCGGAAACCTTGAGTTTTAAGAACGGAAAACACATACATCAGAATTGAACTGGTTAAATTGAGTTTAATCAAATAAATTAACAAGGCAAACCAAACAACTCGTACAAAAAAACATAACAAACAAGGTTTTTCGATTGAAACCCATCAATTCGAAAATTCCACTTCGAGCAATGTCAACGGTATGTTTAGTTGTATAGTCTAATGGTGTAATCTGCTTCGAGAATTGGGGTTAATTTTTCCACAAACCGTTTTTAGATGACAACCAGGTTTTCATTTTCAAACGGTTTTTCAATAGATAAACTATTTACAGTATTTGCGAAGTTCATCCCCAAAACTATTTTTAACCGAAAAATGTTTCAGTACAAAGAAGGGCGTTGATGAAAGCTTTTCTTATTCAATTTTTTTTTTTTTTTTTTTTTTTAAATTTGAATTAATTTGGAAAACCCATTTGTTCGATCTATAAAGGTTAAAGCAATATTAGCACATTTTGTTTTGAAGAGCGCCCGGCCCCAATTTTCAAAAAAATGCGATTTTTTACACGGTTGCCATTGGTAACTGGCTATAAACCAATACCTGAAATGGTTAGCTCGACATTTCTGTTGTCTTGTCTCAACAACGAATGAATTTTGTAAATTAGAATAATTTTATCGCGGGATCCCCGATAATAATTCAACGCTGCTGGAAACGGCCTTCCAACGTGAAATATCCGGGAAAAGCGCCATGTACGTGTCTACGCTCATCATTGGTTGTTTTAAAGTGGTTCCGTCAATCAAGTTAGAAGTTATTTTTCCTCGATGTGCCACTATTTCCTCATGAACGGATCTGATTAAGCCAATCTGGGATCCAAATTCGTAATTACAAAATCGCTTAATTTATGATAATACGCATTTGTTTGTATTCTCGTTCGCAGTTATAGTTTCCTAGACATCATTAACGTAACTCTGCCAAAAATATCAATTTTGAAAATTGGGAGCGCTCTTCAAAAATGTGCCATTATTGTCTTTAAACGATACTATTTGCAATTTGAATACATGGACGAGAAAAACAGTTTCGTGCACGTAATATGACACGAAAAATCTACGATAACCCTTTAAATGATAGAGGTTTCCTAACACTTTATCTAAAAGGAAAAATCACATTTTGTCATATGATTGGGTAAAGCTCAGAGCACAATACAAAATAGGCTAATCCTCAAAAATGGTTTAATAAAAAATCCATATTTTGAGCAACTTAACCTTTTCAAGTGAATGACTGAGGTTCTAGATGCAATTACGAGAAGACCGAAAAACTGAGTTCATTACTCGCAAAAACTTTTTCCGAGGTCAAGTAGACATAGAAAAAAAACGACATGATTTCCACTTTCACACTTAAAACAATGGGGTCAAAATATCAACCCTTTTTATAAAATGTGGTCCCTTTTATTTGACAACTATCAGTCGGGGATGAAATCAACTACATTCGAGGTCATTTTCTGTCATAGCATCATATGAAATGACCCTAATATGTCATATTTGACCAAAGAGCTAGATGAAATCAACTATGTTTGGGGTCCTTTCTTTACAAGATTTTTTTTGCATCCCCATTAACCAAATAACTATGAAAATATTTCATTTTGACCCCAAAGGGTTATTTTCTTCAAAAACATATTCACTTCACCCCAATGGGTTTTTTAACCATAATTTGGGGTCAAATGTTTGACCAGATCCAGGGGGTCAAGTTGTACTCTTTTCAAATTTGACCCAGTTGGGCATATTGACATATCCCCCCCGCGGGGTCAAAATTGGTCCTTTTAGGGTATTCGAAAAAGGCTTTTATTTTTTCAAAACCTCTGCGATTCCAAACACGTGAGGTTTTCAAGCAGAAAACACAGTTAACATTAACAGTCAACTGTAGAGAAATTAAATCGCAAAAATCAATCCGATACGAAAACCACAACCAACGTTTTCGTGCGACTAAGGATAGAAACTGCTTTGAAAATTGAGATTATTAATCCCAAACTCCAATTTTCGAGATTGACAAACACCCCAGGCTTTCAAATTAAGAGAAGATCGATTTTTTCGAATTAAAAAGACAATCATTTTATTTCAGAGGTGTTTTTTCTTTATAAAGAATATATTTTTATATGAAAAACTAAAAAGAAATACCGTGTACGGATTTATGGGGAATTGCGCAACAAAATGTTTTAAAATAAACAAAAATGGTGTGAATATTACAATAAACTTTACCCACAATACCCATAGATTTTCCTCTGAAAACTGTATTTTTTTCGAAGAAAAAACAGTTTGTGTAAATACGCTACATCAAAAAAATACTTGTCAAGAAAAAATAAAAAATCGAATGATTATCATGTGCAATTCATTTTTTCACATTGGTAAAACACTTCTGTTTTCTAACGAGGAAGTCCGGGAGATGCAATCTGCATTGAAGGGATATGCATGGGGGATTAGGAAAAGGCGGGGCACTAGCGACAGCGCAGGGGAGGACACGACACCCATAACGCCACTAAAAACAAACCAACCAAAAAAAAAAAAAAAAAGAAAAGAAAGAAAAGAAGAAAAAAAAAGAAAAAAAAAAAGATAAACAATAAAAAAAACGCATTTAAAAAAAAAAAAAAAAAAAAAAGGAAAGAAAAGAAACCCCCCCCCTCCCACCCCCCCACCACCCCCCACCCCCCCCCCCCCCCCCCACCTCTCACCCCCCCCCCCACCCCCCCCCCCCCCCCCCCCCGCCAGAGAAAATGACGGAGTTGGCAAAAATCAGTGATTGGGGCCAAAAATCACAAAAATCTGGCATACAAAGATTAGGAGTTTGGTCCCAAAGAGTATGTAAAATCTCTAAATATGGGATGGTTTTCCCAAAAAATTCCCCTTCCTGACAAAAACGGGGGGTTAACTTAACACCATGGTGTTAAGTTTAACATCATAGGGGGACTGGAATCAATCGGGGACGCACCACTGAAGTTAGTTTACACCATTTCGATGTGAAACTTAACACACATGTTAGCGTTATATTAACACCAATTTGGTGTTACAATGTATTATGACACTGTTTGTGTTAATTTTACACCACATCGGTGCTAATTATTTTTAACACCGCCGGTGCCACAATTGATTCCACTGGTGTTTTTTAAGACCCTCCTGCCACACGGGACATGCCCTCTGGTGTTAATTAACACGAAATTTGGTGTAACATTTATTTGTATCATCTCACATTTTTTTTTTTTTTTTTTTATTACCTGTACTTAGTTGGTGGTTGGAGGGAAACATACATATATGGTCACCAACCCTCTACACCAAGCTTAAACATTACTCTAGATAACCCATTGTTTAATGGAAAGACTAGAATAGTCTATCCCAGATCTCAACAACAAGCATGCAGCCAAGCTTCGTGTCAGACATGGAAAAACGGGATCAACCAAGACCCAGATAAAGCGGATATGACACTCAATACCAGGGAGCACATAGATGTTGAGATTGGGCAAGCAGAGAAAGCAATGATTTAAAGATGGTTTGGGGAAAGGAAATAGCAAAGGATTGGACATAAAAAACAAACAAAACAGACACAAGAACAAAAGAACAGACAAAAACATGGACACCACAAGGACACTCTAACTACCGCCTAAACACCCACCACTCAACACACAAAAGCTCACATTTGAAGAAGTCAAGGCCAAGTAGGCCAAAAATCCCAAAATTTGCAACATGAAGAAGGCAAAAAAGGAAATCAACCAAGATCAAGGGTCCACTTTTTGAGATTGCATATTAATTTTCCCTTTGATTTCAGCAATTTGTATTCGTGTTCCTTTGATTTTGGCCAAATTCAGAAAGGCAGTAAAATTGGGGTTCAGTTTTCCTTGGAATTACACCCTGTGAATGTAAAACGTCATGCACAGAAAAAAGAAACGAAATACAGCTATCTGTTCGGAAGTGTCAAGAATGCCAACCATTCTCAAAATTGGAGAAAAATAAAAGACTCCCAGACAACAGATATTAATTAAAAAACATAATTCATCCACAGATTGGAGACCTTTTAACATGACAAAATAATATGAAAAATGGATGCTGGAAATTCCTTACAAAAATAAACAATTGGGAGAATCAGCCCTGCCAATTTATGAGAAATTGGTTGGGACAAATGCTCTGTGGAAAACTTTGAAATAAAAAGAACGCAATTGGGGTTTCAATGGTACATTTAAAT
Source organism: Ophioderma brevispina (assembly GCA_023653785.1). Lineage (NCBI taxonomy): Eukaryota > Metazoa > Echinodermata > Ophiuroidea > Amphilepidida > Ophiodermatidae > Ophioderma > Ophioderma brevispina. The sequence goes on from JAMKCH010048708.1 coordinate 11,247, forward strand.
TAGCACTATGA
>JAMKCH010048709.1:0-66754 GCA_023653785.1 Ophioderma brevispina
AGAACTAAAGGGGCATTTCGTGATCACAGCTCGTACCCCGACTTACTCCAAAAAGTTGAGGCTTTCAATCATCTGGACCGGTTAGCCCTGTAATGCATGTGTGTACCAATCTTACTTGCAAATTTGATCGTATCTGTAAAGAAATTTTGCATTTTTTTTATGTTCTGTCCTTTATACAATACAGTCGCGTATGTGGAATCTTGTGATACAAGCATTTGCTCATAACATCAAAATGCATGATCGATATCAAACGGGAAATTTGGGAATTTAAGTATTTCTCGACGATATCTGGCGAACCAGAAAAAAAAACGGTGCAAGAATCCGAAAATACACCTTAATATTAGTTCCGAAACTAAAAGCAGGGGTGGGGTGTAATGTTAAACAACCCTACATATTCACTGCTATGTATATAAAAAGCACAAATATCAACAAAACCAACACATTATCTGTAGGTCTTAGTATCAACCAAACTTAACACGGTGCTTTAAATTGAATACCACAACCAATTGTTACTAATCTGGAGAATTTTTCATAACCAATATCAATTTTTAACAGCTGTTGCCCTACAAAGACACTTTCTGTGGCCACAAGCCGCTACAACAAGTAAACAGCAGCTATCTTTTAAAATACAAATAGGATTATTGGGCAAAAAGTAAACCCATGCTTCAACAAACAAAGCAGACAAGACATGTTCCAGCTGTCACTTGAAAGTTATAAGCCCCCAAACCAAACCAGATGACTTGTGAGCCTTGGTGTAATGTGACTGGTAATCTAAAGATCACATCCAACCATATCCAAAATGTGGTGTCCCACCAGGTTCTGACTTTGGACCCATACCTGCAATATTTTCATATATTTTGGTTATGTTCAGAATGAAACCCAAATGAATTGACGTGATCTGAATACTTAATATAGACCTATGGTATCCACACCAGAGCAATATGGCATGGAACGTATGTGAATGAAACACGTCAGGTTAAGCGTCGCTGTGCATACTGGGGCTAACATTTGGGGCAAGAGCAAAGTGAAGGAATCTCATATGGAGTCAGAAGCTTCACATGTGTACGTCAGAGTACTATGAGGGCAAGCCAAACAAAAAACAATGTTAAAATATGCAGAATGACAATGTTACCGCAGTAACTGCCATTTCCTACTTTGTCAAATATCTTAGTTAAAAAAAACGCATTTAAAAAAAATAACTAGAATTTCGTGGTGTTCTCGGCTTTCGCGCTCTCTATATTCAAAGAATATAAGCTGTGGGCCGGCTCCATGACCTTTGACCTGGCACATGACCTTGAACCCTCGTCAACATATGAGGTATCGCATGGTGCCACCTATGACCACAAGTTTGGGTCCAATTGAACTTCAAACTTTTCAATGTAGGTCAACTTGTAATTTTTCGCCCATTTTTCAACTTGACTCACTGACCTTGACCTTTTCAACATGACCTTTGGACCTTCCAACCTGAACTTTGACCTCATTCACAACATATGAGGGGATCTTATGGTGCACAATATGACACAAGTTTGGTTCACAATTGAACTTCAACTTTTTACTTGAGGGTCATTTTTAAAACAAAATTGACCAATTTAGTGACACACACACCAATCCACACATAACACACATCCACACACACAACACACCAAACAGATTGTTCTAGTGTGGTCCTGCCAGCTCTAGCTGGCGGCACCATAAAAAGTGTTAGATTTGAGTTTACGGTTGTTTCTAGGTGTAGTAACTAAAGGAATTGAATTGAATCAGGCGAACACATTGCCGGTAAGAAACCTGTTGCAGCATACAGTATCAAAGTGTGAATAAAAAATTCTCTAGGTGATTTTGATAGGCCTATAGTTCAATAGCACTACCACGGGCCGGATTATTTACTCACGTGGAAGCCTATACGGCAGTTACACCATGTCTACCGCGGCAGCTACTGTACAGCACACACTGGGCTAATGCGAGGCGGTGGTGGTAGCTTGAAAGATAGGGCTTAACAAGTACACAGTTATTAGGGATACAGTAATGTGGCTACTCTGCTTTTTACCTACCCCAATGGCATACCCTGTAGTTGCCCATAGGGGAGAGAAGGTGGTGTTGAGAAGACAGTACGGAGTAGACACGCCGCTAACCACGTAGCTACACCGTGGTTACCACGACGCCATTTTGATGGTGGGCGAAATGAGGGCGCTATAACAACTTGGGCTCCGTTTAGCGTTTTTGAACGTTTGTTAGGAAAATCATACGAAATTCAAACGGGCATTCATCAAAAACACCCATATTACCGCACTTGTAATAAAAAATGCAAATATATGCAAAATATCAAAAAAACAAAATTGGCCATGAGAAAATAACCGCGCGCGCCTGAGAGCCGGTGTACCCGGTAAGCTAACTCCCACGTATCATTGCATACAGCCGCTGGTGTACACTATCCCGTCTATGCGGGCACAAAATACCGGAATTCCTGGCCGGTAAGTGTACGTCTATGGGTAGGTAATCCATTTCTACCCGGTGGTATCTTGTGTGGTAACTAACCATGAAGAAATTGGCATGTAGCTTAAAGGCACCTCTCTAGCTATCCAATGATTGCAGAATACCTAAGATTAACCTACATGAATCAAAAAAGCCCCCTACAATCAAAAAAGTGCACCTTAAAACCTGAAAATAGTTCCAAATTTTAGAGTAAATTTAGATCACTCTCCAGACTAACTAAATGACCTGAGAGTATTCATAATGTGGTATTTTATAGGAGTATGCAATTGATCAAGTGGTACAGGTTTCCACCAATATTGGAACAATATCACATTGGAATGGCTATTTCCCCACAAGGGTAAAATAAATCCTGTTTTGAACAAACACGGCTATACAATAACTTTTACACTACACACCACTGTTTTAAAAAAAAACCAAAAAAAAAAAAAAAAAAAAAAAAATCAAAGCAAACACAACCTGTTTGACCACTTGATTCCACTACAATATTCCTCAAAATATACCCATATCTTGAAATAACTGTTGCAGTTTAAAAATTGCCATTCATTTACCACAACCGTTTTTTTTATATAGCATTCTAACTTTTGCCATTTGCCCCCGATCCAAAAAAACAATTTCCACATAGTGATCTATTTTGATGCAATGTGAAAAAATAACAGGGTAATAACGCATCATATTTTAAAGGATTAGCAGCGATCATGTTAGAAATACAAAAATATGGAAAATGCATTTTTAAATTAAAATCAAAGATAATATGTACAATTATTCCATATAACTACTAACTCCTTTAATGTAGGAACAAAAACACCAAATAAGTGAAAAATGAAGTCTTGGATAGAAATTTGTCCAACCGTCTCCCGCAAATAGACATACAGTGATGACATTAGAAAAATCATTACTACCAGCCCATTGTTGTTTAAACCAGTGCAGAATAAACAAAGATCAATGATATTTGTGTCCTGGGGTCAAACTGTACAGGATATGGTGCACATATACGCTTATAACTCTGGGAATATTAACACGGAAAGGCTTTTTTGATCGCAAGTCGGAATTTTGATACCACGTATAGAAATTACAGCACAGATAAAAAGTGCTGTCTTGTCTTTAATACATGCTTTCAAGCCAACCACATTGCAGGTTAGGTTTAGACAATCCATGCCAGGTCACATAACCAAAATACAAATTTTGATGATTTTTTGATGTTTCGGGTGCAGCAAACGCTGCTAATCAATGCCCTTTTAAGGCCATGAAATGTTTTCCTCTTGATGTTTGCTTACAGAAACTCTCCTCCAAATGTGGTATCCCACATGTCCTATGGCTAATTTATACCATTTTTGCTCTACTATCCAAACGGCTGGACGGATTTAAAACTCATTATCATGGCTTTGAGGTGTCCGTAAACGCGAAATCTCGGATCCTAACTCAGGATAATGAAAATTGGGATATTTGCAACCCAAATATTTAATAATATGGGATGGCTGAGGTTGATAACAGTAAATATTCGCCCGAGCCTAGAATCACATTCGGGCATTCGAGACCGAGCCTGATATTTTCTTGGCAAGGGCGATATTTTCTGTTATCATCAGTCAGCCTACAAAACCAATCCAATATTATTATTATTCTGGCAAGAAGAACTGACTTGAAAAAATAGTTTTAAAATTGGCTTCAAAACTAATAAAACACATGTTGGCTTGACGAGGTTTCCCTTACATGCATGACCAAATTTTTGCGTATTGTGCAGGGTTTGGGCGGTACGTGCAAACGCACGTGGTATTGCACCACGAATGCATCATATTATTGGTCTCGTCTTGTGAGTTTTAAAATATTGGGCTCAGACATAAAAAAAAAAGCGTTCGCCAATATTTTTTTTTGTTTTTTGTGCAACTCCATAGCTCGATCCAATAAATGTGGGCTGAATCAATCCAAGTTTATTACAAAATTTGTGAATGAGATGTTTATCGGTGATGATGCTTTCCATGTGAGGGGAAAACAACATATGAAAATTCAGACCATGATCGGGTCCCCACTTTTAACAATTTGAAAAAAACAAAAAATTAAATGAACAATTGACATTAGGTCAAATAGCCAGTGTACAGGTTAATAAGATGGGGGCTAACCTCTCCTCCATACCTCTGGCAAATCGTCATCCTGCTGGCACATTGCTGATTTCAGGTGGGTCATTGGCAATTGTATCTGTTGGTAGCACACCCAGGAACTGAGTTTCTTGCTTGAAGTATGTATCGGCACTAGCCGCAGGATATTTCTCCTCTGGTGTTACTACCTTTAGTAAGAACAACATGTTTATTTGAAAATTAAGGTAATGCTGGTATTCTGAAAGGGAGTCTTACTTTTAGACCTGGGTTTAAACAATGGTTAGTCCTACATGGGGTCGTGTTGAAGCCTTCTCGCGGCGGCCCCGTTAAAGTCACATCACCTGTTGTGGCTAATTGATTCAACAACTTAGTCCAAACAGGCACGTGTTTTAAAACACCACAGTGAACATCTTGAAGAGCTACTCACAGAGGAACTTTCCTTATGGCCAGCACCAAAGTTTGTATCCTGCAGCTGAACATTGAGGGTCTCACCCATGCTAAAGCGGACCTCATCTTACAGCTCTCCAGGGATAACGGAGTGAATATCATCCTCTCCAAGAAACTCACTGCAAATCTGAAGAGATCTGCATCGAAGGTTGTGATGCCTTATTTGCTTCATTCCGCCCAACAAGCATGGGAATCGCTTCCTATGTGAATCAAGGCATACAAGTGAGATCAAACCCGCCATCTTCAATGATTCGCCGATCCAGTGGATAACATTTGAAGCACTGGGAACCCACTTCAATTCAACAACATCTGATAAAGCCACCACCATCTGAGGCAGACTTCAACTCCCTTCCCAGTAGTTGATCGAGCTCCGTCGGCTGAGATTTCAACTGTATAATACAGCATGGGAATACTCCAACACTGATAGCAAATGGCAAAATGGCTCTTGAATGGATTGAAAGCCCAAACCTTCCAACTGCTGTTTGAATAGTAGGATCCACCTACCTTCTATACCAGCAGTCACGGGACAGGACCTTTCCCCCGACCCTGTCACATTCACCCAGCGCATCCGATCCCGCTGCTGCCAAACTGTCGTCCCTAGATTTCCTAGATCAGGTCATTGCCTATCCTGGTCACCAATGACATCAAGGTCACTATCTCCAGCCCTACAGAAAGGATGGAAATTTAGGAAAGCCAACTGGTCCAAGTTCAAACAACTCACCAGCGAACTGTCCATCCCGCTGCCAGACCCGGCTTCATCTAACATCAACGATGCATTCTCCTGACTTCTTTGCTCATGCTCCACCAAGCTGCTAAACATTCCATTCCAGAGGCAGAAGAATCCCTCACCACACACCCCCTGTTGGGACAAGGAATGCGACGAGTTATCCAAAGCGTATTTGGAATACCAACCTGCGATACTGAGAGAATAGCAAAGGTCAACCAGCTACTGGATCTGCTTGGCAAAAAGAGGACGCACCAAGGAGGAGGAGATATCCAATATCAACTTTACCCACTCAAGCCGCAAGCCTGGAACACCATCAAAAAGCTCCCCGCGGGCGTACCTGTCCAGCTAAGCAGTGTTCTGTCTCTTGCAAAACTCCTCCATCGCCTCAGTTCTTGTCAACAATGGAAAGTGGCAATTTAGACCACACTCCACAGCGACGCCCACTCTCGTGCTGTTAAATGCCGAGATTAAACATCTTCTACAAACCTCTCCCCTCCACCGTCAAGCCCATGTCCCCCACCATTTCACCCGACGAGATGTCACTGATAGGCAATTGAATTTCTTAAGAATGGGAAAGGTCCTGGCAATGACAACATCCAGAAAGAAGTCTTGAAGAATATGGCACCCGAAGCAGTGCGATGGGTCCAACTCGTTCCTTTCTACTTGCAAGACCCATCAAATGAACCCCACGAGTTCAGACCCATCCGCTACTATCCTCACTCTATAGCTGCTTGAGCGACTGATACTCGGCGGATCATGATACGGTCGAGGGCAAATTTGCCCGCAACCCAAGCTGGGATTTCGAAGATAATCAACAACTGCTCAGATAGGAAGACTAGTTAATGACATCGAGACAGCCTTCGAGAAGAAGCGTAAGTTTGGAGCAGTCTTCATAGATCTAACTGCTGCCTATGTTACAGTCTGGAATCGAGGTCTCTACCTCACGCTACTCAAAATCTCCCCTGATGTCAAGCCCTTGTAGTTCATAATGTTACTCGTCCAAGACTGACCTTTCGTCCTGAGACATCAAATGGGCAAGGCAGTAGAAAGCGCAAACTTCGGAATGGTGTCGCACAAGATTCTGTCCTGGCACCCAATCTCTTCAACATCTACGTCTCAGATATGCAAAGGGAGATTGTTCGCTGTACTCCTACGCAGACGATACGGCACTTGGAATAGCTGCTGATTCCTTGAGGCCTTAGAACCAGTGTTGCAGAAAGACCATAATCCCTGTAAGAGCCAATGTCTCCCTTCCACCGATGGCACTGAAACTCGGCAAACCCAAGACCGTCAGCTCTGTTTTCCACCACCTTGTGCAAATCGATGCGCAAAAAGAGAACTAACATCACCCAGATGGAGAAAAACTGTAACATGACCCAACACCGAAGTACCTTGGCTTCACCATGGACCGCAGCCTTATTTCAATCACACACCAAGGCAGTCGCTGCCAAGACGCAGTCTCGGGTCACCTCCTCAGAAGGCTCGCAGGAACTGAACGATTGTTTGCATCTTTTGACACCTTACCTACAACATCATGGTTGCCTTGGCAATACTCCACCGCTGATACGCTGCCACCATTATGGAGTCACCGCGTACATTCACACAAGATTGATGTCGTTCTTGAATGATGCAATGAGACTTGTTTAGTGGTTGCCTTTTTTGGGCGACGCCTGTAGAATACGTTCCAATTCTGTCTGGCATAGCTCCTGCAAACCTTAGGAGGAACCTTCAGACGATCAAACTTCAAAAATGTGATGAACCTGGTACCTAATCCCACCACAACACCCTTTGAGGATCCGAGAATCCACGGAATCCCTTTGCTACCCAATCCTTACACTGCAGTCACAGTATCCCTATCGATCATCCTGGATCAATGATATGAGCAATGGTCATCCTCCACTTTGAACCTAAGGCGGGCTTGTGGAGAGCCCGTCTGGCAAGCCCAAAGGCTGTGACCTTAAAGGTAAAGCATGGGTCAACCTCACAGACTCAGAAACTGGCCGTTGGTCGTACAAAGACTCCTTCACAGGATCGGAGTATAACCCTTCACCAAACTGCGATTGTGGAGAGCCACAAACCATTAGAGCCACATCATAGATGACTGGAGGTCACAAGTCCAGAGAATTCCCAGCTGGATGGATGAAACTCAAAACTATCAGCTGGCAGACGTGATCTTCCACTACGTGATTTTACTTGGCACGAACGAACGAACAAGTCCTACATGTATGTAACCTTTTTTGCCTTTCAAATACCTAAAAAAATGTTACTGTGGGGGGGGGGGGAACTGGGTGAGAAAATTCCTTCATGGATGGTATCGTAATGGCCCATCCATAAGGAATTTTCTTACCTGTTACTTTACTTTTGAAATGAAAAAAGTATTTGAAATAAAAGGTCCACTCATATACGACTAACCCTGATTTAAACCCAGGTCTAAAGTTAGACTCCCTTTCAGAAACCCCAAGCCTAAGCCACACCAAAGCCTTCCCCTGATACAACTGGTCAGTAATAACAACTGATCAGAACAATTTAATAAAATTTCGCTCTATTGAAACCAACCTGGTAACCACAATACTGTTACAACATTGGACTCTAAGGACATGTCGGAAATGAAAGGATTTCATGTAGCATTTAACTGGTTATATGAACAAAAATTTCGGTGAAAAAAACGATTCATAGAAACTGAAGTTGTTTTGCTCAATGTTTGGCCAACATATTTGTATCCTTGGGATCATTTCCTTCTGGAAACATACTTTATGAATCTTATGAGAACATATACTTGAAGTCTACACATTTGGGTCACCAGAGGGGGGGCATTGTTCCCCTTAAATTTTTTTCTTTTCCCCCCACCCCAGTTTCCTCCTTCCCCCCTGGCCGAAAGAAAAATGACGGGATTTTTGGCAAAAATCAGCATTTTTTTGTTTAAATTGGGTCTTTTTTTATTTTTAAAATTGGTTAAAATCTCCAAAATTTTGATATTTTGGCTCCAAGAATGACAGTTTTGTGACCGCCAATGGGGGATGGGGCCGGATTCATCACACATTCAGAGATACTGCTGTGTGGGATTTATTGGAGCAAAAAAATAATTGACCAGATACCCTCCTGACATGTGCTGGAGGGCTGCCACGCTCTCCAGAGCTGATGCCCCTTGTAGGTAGATCTTCTTTTTAAGTTCTAGCCAGGGTAACCAGCTACTTCCTCATCACTTTCGTTAGAAACGTGATGGGGGTGATGGTTTAGCTGCCCCCAACTGGGCCCTGGGACAGGTATACTTCTACCAGGATACCAGTAGCAGGCCCTCAAAAGAAAACCTGACTTGATGTGGATTGGGTATCTTTTAAATGCGTAACATGTTGCAACATTGGGTTAACCATTTATATAAATAACTCTCCAATGGCTTCTCAAACGGGTCGCCTATTCCCCCTGCACTATGTAAATGAGGGAACATATTGAGCATTAAGTTAAAAATTTTCCAAACGTTGTATGGGAGAACAATTGGGGTGACGTCCCTCAGCCCAAGTGGGCCCGCTCCAAGCAGTTTGCATTATCATTACCCAATCTCGATACTTACAGCAATTGGCTTTTGGGGAGGAGTAGGCATTATATTTAACAACACATCACCAACCGGTCATTTTAAGTGTCACAAAGAATACTTTATTTCAATCCCTTTTATTTATCCCATATTACTGTTAGGAAGAAAGCCCAGTTTTAAAAGCAAGTGCAACTTTAGTAACCCGGAGAAAACCTGCGAGGCCAAGTATGGACTGGAAACCAACACCATGAAATTCGCAGGCCCGACCAAGGGTCCGAACCTAGGACCACAGTGGTGCCACCAGACTGTGTAAGTATACATCCATACACAAATACTCGTACCTCATACTCGAGACGAGTACAATTTGTGTACTCGTACTCATCTCAGGCCTGGGTCTCGACCATACCGGCGATAAGTACTTCTTACTAATAATCGTACTCGCTTTAAACCTATGCGTACTCAACTCGTACTCGTACTCAGGACCAATACTCATACTCGTACTCAGGGTCAATATCGTACTCCTCCTCGTACTCAGGAAAGTACTCGCACTACACAAAAATAAGTGGAGCATCATTTGCTTCTGGAAAAGAGAAATTCACAATACAGGGAATGTATTGAGTTTTGTGGAAAATCCCTGAATTTGGTAAAAAACCGAAAACACGTAAAATTGACCTAAAATGCTTAAATCGGGCTAAAATTAATTAAGTTTGCGGAAATTTTTGAAAACAAAAAATCCTTGAAATTAGGAAAAAGCCATGAAGAATCACCCCTGACAATAATCAAAATAGCAAGAAATAGTGGATATTTAACGAAACATGATTTTTTACCCAACTTTGTTTTGTAAAATTGGGTTTTATGATTCAACAAACCTAAATATTAAATTGTTGATTTTTGTTTGAATGTACTCAAATATTTGGAAATATTAACAAGAAAATTTCAGGTGGATATCTACTACCAATGCACCTTTCCATGACAATTTTAATCTATCCAGTTTGCTTCCTTTGCCCTGAGTATAGTACTTATGTTGGCAATGTTGACAGTAATGGAACAACCATCAAAAGACATTCCGCTTAACAGGCCAGGGTGTGTTCATAACACTTGTAGCTATTTTTGGGGAGACATGTTTCTTTATTTAATCTGGGCAAGTAATTCTGGACGCTGTATAAGAATAATGTATGCACTTAATTTAGGAGAGGATACCTCAACAACTGTTTTTAGACTAATATGAACCCTCCATGAACAACTTGGGATGGTGTGCCAAATTGATATCCTTGTCCGAAGGCCGGTTTTTCGCCAAAAAAAAAAATTCAAAATGGCCGCCAACTCAATTAAATAGCTTACTAGGATTCTTAAGTCGATAGAACAACAAAATAAATGTGTTTTTTGGTTAACAAATGGTATGTTAAGACAAAGTAACCATAAGATATTGAAAAATGGTATTTTAATATTGTTAACATGTTTTCAAATCCAAGAAGGCGGCCAATATGGCTGCCAAAACAGTTGAAATCTTCAAAATTGGCAATTAAGTTGCTCGTATTCGGAGATATCAAATCCAGCATGTCCTGTGTGTCAATTAATTAATTATACACATCTCAATGACCACAATAAAGTTATATCCGGACATTTCAATATTAGTAATAATGCTTCAAATTCAAATGGGGCTTGATTAAGGCTGCTGAAAAGTAAAAACACTATAGAAATTGCCATTACACCGCTATCATCTAGAAAATACCGTACAACTAACTACAGAATGTCATATATCATTTTTTATAAAAGTTGGGGGTTATCCACCAATGGAACAACTTTGGATATGTTGCCCCGTAAATTGATATCCTGGACGAAATTCCTGATTTTGCCAATTAAAAAATGGCGGCCAAAAACATGAACAGCGCTATTCACATTCCTTAAAGTCCCTTTGAATAAAAACATGTTTTTTTTTTTTTTAAATACAATTGAATGTTCAGATAAAGCAACACACGCTCATTTAAAAATGGTAGTTTTCAATATGGAAATTTTTCAAATCCAAGATTGCGGCCAATGGCTGCCCAAAACATTGAAAATCTACAAAATGGCAATGTATTGGGTTGTATTCACCATATTCCAATCCATTGTTGTGTCAAACAACTAGAAATGGCTCAAGACCACATAAACTTATATCAGCTTTATAATAGTTATAATAATGTTTTCAATTCAAAATGGAGTCAATATGGACACTGAAAGGTGAAAAACATAGAAATTGACATTACCACAACACCGCTCTCATTCTATTACCGGAATATATAGTGTTGCTGTGCACCGGATCATTCATGTGCCATACATTACGTAACTTAGCCAAGCCCTCTTCTAATGAACATAAAGCCTCAACCAATAAATTTTAATGTTCCGGGTAATATGAATCCAGGACAAAAAGTGTCCACAATTTCTATCATGGTTAAGAGCCCGATTTTGTCCAAATTCATGTGCCTGACATAACTGAGTCAGGTTTTAGCATGCAGTTTGTTCATTTTATAACAGAAGTCCAAGGATCCTATTTTATGTTGCATAACGTTACCTGTAATAACCTAAAGTTAGCAGACGACGTGAACTTTAACTTCTTAGGTAAAGCCCGTCTCCCTGATCTTGGGGAGAGCTTGTGCTTCTCTAAACATGGACGACATGTGCTACTTGTATAAAGACCCGCTGATTCGGGATTGAGTTTCCCCGTACAACTGTGTGCATTAGTTATAATACCACACCAACAGGTTTTTTGGCGACGAGATAACAAGGATACTGACTAATAAGTGTCAACATGCCAACGTACGGAGAATTGGAAATGCATCCATCAGGTACGAGCCCATGGGCTCGTTATGTGGACAGAATTGTCTCAATATTTTGAGGCTAATGAAATTACCGACGATGGCCGGAAGCGGCAATATTGAACTCGGTAGTAGGACCGGCAACATATGAATTGTTTATGTACGTTGTTGGCACCAATAAGACGCCACCTGAGGCGACTTTCCAAGAAGTCAAAGAGGCTATTGAAAAGCACAGTGGTTCCAACTCTGTCTGTGATTTTCGAGCGGTCAAAATTTAACACAAGACATCAGAAGCCCGGTGAATCGTTAGCAGCATTTGCAGCTGATTTGAGAGCGGACAAGCCAAAAAGCCAACTTTCCAGCAACCTGGATGAGACTAAGAGACATATTTGTTGAGTGGATTGCAAGATCAGCGCATCAGCCGTTTACTTGTTGTCACAGGGGTGCAAGTTGACATTCATAAAGCTCTTGATGGCTCCACCAGAATTGGCAACTCACATCATGGCACAACATTTGATTTACAGCACAAATGCACACCATTCAACGTATGGACAAAGGTACAGTAGGTAAAACCACCGCACATAGTAAAGCAAAATACTGGTAACAGGGGTGGACAGAAATGTTACAGATGTGGACAGAACATGAACAACCACAAAGCCAGTGACGGTTATGGCCAAACTCTGAATGTTGAAATGTAAGAAACGTGGTCACATGGCGAAGGCTGCCGCTCGCGCCAGTCAAGGTCAGGTCGGTGTTCAGCGAACTTTGTAAACCAAAGTATAACAGAAGTGTAACCTGCTCCTATCCCTTGTATGAACACTGGCAATCAAAGTTGTGCCGAGGCGTATGGAATGTATATGTATCCAGTAAAGAAGGATTCACCACTGTATGTCCAAGTGGGATTAAATGATAGCGTTTCAATGGCGTTGGATACGGGAGCTGCAGCGTCCATCATGAATTGAAGTTATGTACAAGAGACTGTGGGGACCTGAGTTTTACCTTATCAAGTCCATATACAAAGCTTCACATTACCCTGTCGTCAGATAACCAGTGGTTTGTGAATGTACAGTGATAGTCAAGCACAAGGACAAGACAGCTAGCTTACCCCTGCTAATCGTGGGGGGCAGGAGATGGACCCATCCTTTTTGGTAAGGAACTGGTTGCGTCCACTGGTTTGGACTTTGAAGAATTCTTCGTGTAAATATGCTACAACCAACAACACGCGAGAATGTGCTCAATCAGCATGAAGCCTTGTTTCTTGATGAACTTGGGTGCACCAAGGGGCAAAAAGTCCATATTAGTGTCACGGGAGACTCGCAAAGCAACCGCGATTTTTCAAAGCACGCCAGTTTCCATTTGCATTGAGTCCAAAAGTGGAATCAGAGTTGCAGCGACTTGAAAACGCGAGTAGTTCTTGAGAAAGTGACTTTTTTCGCGGGTGGGCTCCCCTATTGTGGCCGGTAGTTAAAGTTCCGGTAACATTCGCATTTGTGGAGACTACAAAGCACCGTAAATCAGCGTTTTTTGCAGATGTTATCCTCTGTCCAGGTTGGAGGATTTATTTTCTACACCCACCGGAGGACATACCTTCTCCAACTGGACCTGATCAACGCATACCAACAGCTGGAATTGGACGATGAAAGTCGCGAGCTGAAACAATCAAACCACAAAGGGACTGTCCGCAGTATACACGTTGCCTGGGCCCGTATGAAATTTCCACAGCACCGTCTATTGTTCAGAGGACAATGGACGTTCTTCTCGCGGATATTCCTCATACCGCTGTATTCCTCGATGGATTGTGTTGGGGACGGGAAACACCGCGGATGAGCATCCTCGCAAACTTGAATTGAACGCAGTATTTTACAACGCGTTTTGGGGAGAATGTTGGAGTACGCTTGCGCAAGAGACGTGCATTTTCTTTGCACCAGAGGTTGTATTTTTGGGTCACCAGTATTACGGCAAGAATGGGTTACAGGACAGCCGACGTTAGAAGAAAGTGAGTGCATGGTGATGCAACAAACCGAGGAACACCACGAATTGAAATCGTTCCTATGTTGTTGAACTATTATGGAAAGTTCATACCGCAGTTGTCTACCATGTTGCACCACTAATCGTTTTGCGAACAAGGATGTTCGTGGTCTGGGGTACCGCACAAATAATGCATTTGTCAAATGGCAAGCAGCGCTCATGTCCAGCTGAGGTTTTTAGTGCATTACCACCCGGAGTTGAAGTTAGTCTTATCTTGACGCGAGTCTATGGGTGGCGAAGTACTAGCCATCGCCTAAATGATGGAACTGAGCATCCAGTGGCATATGCCTTCACGCTACCTTACCCCAGCGGAGAAAATACTAAATTAACTTCGCAGTTAGATCGTGAAGGCTTAGCAGTAATTTTCGTGTTACAATTTTCCACCAGTATAATATGGCGGGCATATTGAAATTGCACAGATCACAAACCGCTGCTGGGTTTATTCGGGGAATCGCGCGCCATTCCAGCCCTAGCATCTTCGCGAATTCAACGTTGGTCCCTGACCATTGCAGCATATCGCTATCAAAGTTGGTTTACAAGCCAGGATTGTCCCTGCCAAACGCAGACGGGTTCAGTAGACTACCTTTGCCATAGAAACCAGGAAGCACACCTGATCCTGAGGACTATGTGTTAGTCATGGACCACCTAGAGTCAACCCATGTAAATCCAGACAATATCGTCAGGGAACTGCACGCACCCGTAATGTCTAATTGTAGATTGTGTGGTTGGAGTGGATGGCCAAAAGAAATGCCCATGGACCAAGATCTAATGCCATATTTCACCGCAAAGATAGCTATTGCTCACGATGGTTGTATAATGTGGGGATCCCGAGTCATTGTGCCACCACAGGTTCGTCCCAGTATATTATAGAGGAACTCCATGACACGCACCCTGGAATCTCTCGTATGAAGTCGCTTGCGCGAAGCTATGTGTGGGTGCCAAAGATAGAACAAGGACTTTAGAAAAGAAGTCAAACAATGTCACATCTGCCCAGTCAACACAGAACGCGCCCCCACTTGCACCATTCCACCCGTGGGAATTTCCCAGCAAACCTTGGTCAAGTTGCAACATTGACTATGCTGGAACCTTTATGGGTCACCTGTACGTAGTGGTAGTTGATGCTCACAGCAATGGATGGAGGTTTACCCAAGTGCGTACTTCAAACCTCGCAAGCTACTATTGAAAAGCTTTGTTGTGCATTTGCTACCCATGTACTGCCAGACATTATTGTGTCAGACAATGGGACAAGTTTCCTAGTGCAGAATTTGCAGAATCTTGCATCGTAATCACATAAAGCACATCAGATCAGCAAACCGTTTCACCAGCGTCGAATGGCTTGGCGGAAAGAGCGGTACAGACATTCAAGGAGTCTATGAGACATGACGGACATGCATCAGTGGAAACAAAAGTTTCGCGATTCCTGATGCGCTTATAACCGTATCACAAAACAGCACACCACAACTGGACAGTCTCCAGCGCAGATGCGCCTGAATCGTCAACCGCATCACGTCTAGATTGAGCACTCCAATAATTGAGAGACGCGTATTGTTCAACAAGAAGACCAAAAGCGTGGTCATGATAAACGCACAAAGCAGCGTGTTTTCAAAGTGGGCGACTCGGTGTACGCTCGCATTTGCACGTGGTCCCAAATGGGCTTCCGGACCAAATTGTGCAGCCAAGAGGACCGCTATCCTATGACATTAGGCTAAAGGACGGTCGCAATTGGAACCGTCACATAGATCAGGTGATAGGTGGTAACCACTCCGATGCTAATAACACGCAAACCCAGCCAGAGTCGGACTTTGATTGGGCCGTACCTTTGGTAGGTACCCCTGAACTAAGGGGGGAGGAAGTTAGGCATCAGCAACCACAACCACAGATACCCCCATGTTCACAGGTTTTGGGCCACTAGAACCTACATCCAAGAGAAGAGAAGGTGTGAAACCCCCTGGACCGGTTTGTTGGGATTGACGGTTGGGTTTCAGGAACTCAATCTGTAACCAGATTTTTGCCTTTGATAAAATATGATTGTAGAAAATTGATCAGGTTAGCCAAATTTTTCAGAGAGACTGAAAAGAACTATTTTGGTTCTTACAGTGACTGTTTGGTAAAATCACTTCATTGAATTAAAAACCAATGTTTTATACAAGATTATTTAATCAGATGAAGGTGAGTCAGGAAACCATATTTTCTGTGTCTTAAGTCAAGGTTTTATTAACCACAGAAAAATGTGTTATCTCACTTAATTTTGTAGAAGATTTACAAGTGTACTATTTTATATCCAAATTGTTTTTTGCAAAAAAATAATAGCAAAATTGGCAGTACAGGTAGAGTGATCCATTTTAAACAGGTAGTGCTGAAAAAATATTAGTGAGAGACTGTTAATACTGGGGTCCTTACAATGTACTTTTAAAGGTCCCAGAAGGTTCAGAATGGTTGGAAAGTTGTTTTTGAGATAACAAAAAGACTAAAGGTGGAGGGGTGTAGTAACCTAAGTTAGCAGACGACGTGAACTTTAACTTCTTAGGTAAAGCCCGTCTCCCTGATCTTGGGGAGAGCTTGTGCTTCTCTAAACATGGACGACATGTGCTACTTGTAATGCTTTAAAGCCCGCTGATTCGGGATTGAGTTTCACCGTACAACTGTGTGCATTAGTTATAATTTCTAACATTTACTGAGTCCCCGGTAATATCATGTAATGTGCATTGAGGGTTTTAACACCAATTGACCTGCTTTCATTGCAGGCAGTACTTGCAACACTTTTGATCATATAGCCACCTGCAAGGACACACATTCTTGCGAGCACATTGCTACGTGTGTAGGGATCTGGCAGGCCTTTGTGTTTTTTGAGATCAAGGACTAGCAATTGAAATTGGCCTCTTCTTTCAAACCATATATACGACTAGGGAATTCATAATTACTGATGCGTCTCTAAATGGGGCCTGGACTCAGTTACTGTTGTTTATACTCGCAGATATATGTTTCCTAACATTTATTGAGGTACAGTCTCTCTAAGTTCACCTTGAGGTCTATTGCTTATAAAAGCAGCAAAACGCAGATCCAACATGTCTGCATGTCTGTTTGGATAGTTTGGAAAGCACTTGAACCAATAGTGTATCCGCCATCTGTACATTGCTTTCGTGTGCTGTGGACTGTTAAAATTCTTGATCATAGGAAGATTTTTAGTTAGTTTTGCGGACAGCGGTCAGGGCTGTAAGTTTAGTGACTATCATTGTAAGTTGTGTCACACCCACGCAGCACATGGATGCCGGGAAGACACTTTGAAGCTCGTCTCCTATAGCGGCATGAAGATACCTTGTAGTGATAATCTTTGATCTTTTCTCTCCTGATTTTTCAAAAAAAACGAGCTTTTTGAGGCCAAGATCTCTCCATTTAGTAACGACTATAACAAACACACCAAGACATCCGCCGTCCCCTGATGTAAGCGTTGCTGATGTAGGTTCTGAACGTTGACTGACAATGTCGGCTATGGAATAAATTACATCCTGTCATCAGCTTCCTCCACCATGCAGTTAGCGAAGTGAATGGAAAAGTACACCTGTTCCTGTTGTAATATTCCAAGGTATGGAATTTTTCTGCCTCGGGAATTGTAGTGATGCCGCTAATCAAAGCTCTCATGATATATTGAGTATAGATGACCTTGGAAAACTTTTTGAGGAGCTACTCTCCCGCACAAGATCACCAATTCTGCCATTCTTCGTTAACGAGGATGATTACTTGAGCTTGTACCCACTAATTGATAATTGCGGACCAGAACCTCCCACAAACACACAAGAATTCCTGACCATTTTCTTGATATCTATGGTCAACAAAGCTGTGCACAATTGTGGTCACGGTGATGATCTCCATGTTGTTTTTTGATACATACAGAGAGGATCCTCAAGAATGAAGAAAGAGGAAGAACAAGAAAACAAACAAAATGTTTTTTTCTTGATGTGATATCACCAACCAAAAATGTCCCAGTGCAATTAGAGAACTTTTGTCATCATTCATCACGAAAACTGCTTCCACTAAATTCTTATGTTGAGTAGCTCACAACCATAACCAAAGGACAAAACCTCTAATATACCTGGTATATCACCACAGGTATGGATTGTGTCAGTTGAGTGTGCTTCTCCACTCGGCTTTTCTTCTTGCTTTGAACGGAGGGAAACTGATTACGTTCCCATGTGCCGGGCATTTTAGGTCACTGTCAAGACCTACATCCATAATGCTATCAGCATGTTTGACACGGATGTCTTTGTGTGTCGCTTAAAAAAAAAAAAAAAAATACCAAACTTAAAAAAAAATTAGTTTGAAAAAATATTGGCCTCAAAGAGTTCTGGATTTTATGCAACCTCGGGAAGTGGAAAAGATCGGTAATGCAGGGCGGATCCAGGCATTTGAAAAATGTCAAATACCGGGGGCTGAAAGGCTGAAGTGGTCAAAAACTGGGCTGAGTTTTGTCAAGATTATTTGCAGAATTACCGAAGGAGCGCGCCCCCTCCGCCCCCCTCCCTAGATTCCCGCACCTGGTAGGACCACAAATCTACCATAATCGCATGGCCGCGGGGGACAAGCTTGAACGTATCTCCCACATCCCATGCACGGGTTGGGTGGCGACACAGGCCCGGAGGTACCCACCAGCAAGAATCGACTACAAACTTGCAGCCCTAAACGCTACTTGCAACAAGAAAATTCTTCTCTGATCAAAAATTTTTGACACAGTGTTTTGCCAGGTAACAGAAGTAACAAATATCATGCGGAACATTCATGGTCAAGAGCCCCAAACCATCAACAGACCGGAAGACGTTTGAGTGACCTGAGTTTGTGGCTGCTTTTATAGCATGACCATCAAGGTGAACTTTGAGAGTACAGCTTGAACTCAACATATAAGTAAACTTCCTACAACAGCAAAAATGTGGTTCCAAGACCAATTAAGAAACGCATCCATAATTAATTAATTCCTAGTCGTGGTTTGAAATCAATTTTTCTAGTCCCTGAGATTGTGATCTCAAACCCCGAAGGCCTGCAAGATCTCTGCACACATGGCAAATATTCTTGCAAGAATGTGTGTCCTTGATGCAGGATGGCTATGATCAATGTGATAAGTACTACAAATGTTAGACAGGTGATTGTTGTAAAAACCCTATTCCTTGTTTGAAAGAGCACTGCCTGATATACCTGGATTCGGTTAGATTATGAGCACTGCCTGATATACATACATCTGCTATATTACATGGACACTGTCTGATACACCCTAAGAGTTAAGTTAACTGAATTCACAAGTGAACCTGAATTTGGCAAACATCACTGCTATTTTGGCCCGTGGATAGAATTTGTGGTACACATCTAGTTTGTTCCTTGGATTCATATCTGCCTCGAAAAATAGAATATAAATATTAATTAGAAGAGGGCCTGGCAAAGACACGTAGTGTACGCAAAAAGAGGATAAACCCTAAGTCTTAACCAAGAGGGGTGTGGTTCCCTAGTGAACTTCGCCCAGGTGCGCTAAAACGCTAAAAAACTTTCGTAAAAATCTTCCATGTATTCGTCCTCTCATCCTTTTCGGTCAATTTAGCGAAAACAAATGTGAGGCAGCCCTTCACCGGGGTTTGGGTATGCCGTCAAAGTCGAAGGATAAGGGGCGGGAGTTGCCACCCAAGGACTTATTTTATGGTTGCATTTTTTGAAAATAAATTTGCCACAATGGCTCGAAGTAAAATTCTATGTT
The DNA here is from genome assembly GCA_023653785.1 of Ophioderma brevispina. Taxonomy (NCBI): domain Eukaryota; kingdom Metazoa; phylum Echinodermata; class Ophiuroidea; order Amphilepidida; family Ophiodermatidae; genus Ophioderma; species Ophioderma brevispina. The sequence goes on from JAMKCH010048709.1 coordinate 19,841, forward strand.
TTATGTAAAACTAGCCAATTGCCATCATTTAGAACTGAAAACCGCATGAAATCCGATACTTCTACGTTTTTTTAGAGCAAAATTGAATTTTTTACCTAATTTTCTGTGGAAAATGCAATTTTGCCCACTCGCGGGCTTGATGACGTCATTGCGACCTCACCATACTAGGTATGTTGTACTTATTTCATGGAAAGAGGGGGGACCATACCTATCCAGTGGTATCAAAATCATAAGCATTGGGTGCTTTATAACAATTCTCGAGGGGGGGTGTTAACCACCCCCCCCCCCTTTTTAAACCGTGTTACAAAAAGGCTTGGTAACACAAGGGATAACCCAACTGTTATGAATGAGATCTTGCAATTAGTTTAGTTAGTTGTATGGCAATTTCTAGATTATAGCGGTAACACAACTAATTATGATGTATGGCATTATTTAGGTTAGTTTGTACGGCCAAATTTCTAGATAATAACGGTACTTATATAATGGCAAATTTCTATGGTGTTTTCACCTTTCAGTAGCCTTAAGGCGTAGCACCATTTTGATTTCAATTCATTATTACAATATTAACTGTCAGAAGATAATTTTATGTGGTCATTGAGATATTATAATTAATTGATTGATACACTGGACATGCTGAATTTGATTTATGGCCAATAAGAGTCAATATATTTGGCCAATTTTGGTAGATTTGAAATTGTTTGGCGGCCATTTTGGGCCGCATTTGGATTTGAAACATTGTTAACAATATTAAAATCCTTTTAACGATCTGTGTGTTGCGTTTTTATCTTAACATCCATTTTATTATTCCAAACGCGTTTATTTTGTTTGTTCTAAGCGACCTTAAAATCCTAATAGGATGCTGATTTAAATTTGATTTTTGGGCGGCCATTTTTTAATATGGCGAAAATCAGGCCTTTCTACCAAGGATATCCATTTTGGCACATATCACAAGTTGTTCCTTGGGTTCATATTAGTCTAAAAAACAGTTGAGCTATCCTCTTCTAAATTAAGTGCATACATATCTTACTAGCTCCTCTACTACCAGTTGTCACCAAATATGAAACACACATTTTCCAAAAGTAGGAAAACAAACCTTAGATATTGGTAATGTAGGTATATATCCATTCCATTCCCTGTTCCTACCATAGCATGTGCATATAAGCTTATTTTCACATTGTATTTTTTTTTTGGATCAAAAGATTCAAACATTTTGCATTTCAAGGGGGTATAACTGGGGTTTAATCAGCTGTTTAATGATGCCCGATGCACATAATGTAGGTATACAGGCCGGTACGGGTAGGCGTAATGGGTAGGGTCTGACACCAACTTGCAGGTATTGGGGTTTTAAGGGGGGGGGATGACACAGACTACAGGATGGGTCAAGATTCCATGCCATGATGCCTACAGGTGAAGGTATTGGTATGCACTCTGGGTATTGGGTCGGGGAATGGGTCCAGCATGTGACCACATCATGGTATGGATTTGAGTTTAGGTACGAGCACTATGGCTACAGGTACACAATTTTATACCCGGGTATGGGTACATGTGCAACATTATTCACAGCATGCAGGCATGCTTGAGTGAGTAAGATGACTGTGGGCCGTTGACGGTTAGTTTCACCCAAGATCCTTGCTTTGTAATACGTGGGTGGGCCAACTGCCAAAACTAGCATTTTCCCATGTAAATAACTGAACTTGTTTATGTCTAAAAAACATCAACAAATTTCGGTAAATTAGAGAGGTTCAAGTCTACATCGATCTCAAATTTTGGTGAGGATTAGTCACCATCAATTGTTATCGCATTTGGCCTTCATTGTCATTATTGTCATCTTCATAATCAACAATATTCAAATCTCAATTTTGTAGGCAGTACTCATACTCATACTCAGGCATAATTACTCGACTCATACGCGTACTCCAGGCATAAGTACTCATACTCATACTCGTACTCGGAAAAAGTCCACTCCGCACCGAGCCCCCCCCCCCCCCCTTCCTTCTTGACAATTGACCCCTGACCTTGTATTGTTGAAACATTGAAATTAGATATGGTTGCTAGGCCATTTGGAGTTCAGCATTCTTCCCAAAATGTTCGGGGTGATTAACGTAACATCTGGATAAAATACGTTGTATTGTTAAGGTAAAGAATTGCTAAGATATATTGGTTGGGGTATATCTACCATGTGTGTTTCTCGTACAAATGTCACCTTCATGTTTTGCTTTCCTTAAATTGCTTTTAATTTCAGACAACTTGCCATTACTAGATAATTCGTATGATATTACAACCTCACAAAAGTTAAAGGCCGTATTCACAAAAGCGTGTTAACTTTAATCCCGGGTTAAACAGGGTTTAACCCACGATCATGGGTTAAATTCATGTTATCCTCTATGGGATATTTAACTCAGGGTTAAATTAACACTGGGTTTACAGATTAAACAACCGCTTTTGTGAATACCAGCCAAAGACTATAATCTTCAGGTACATATAAAAAGAATATAGTGCATGCATAACTGCAAGCAACACTACCACAGCAAACACAGTGCATGATGTACGTGCAGTGCATGCTTGTGGCAAAGAGCTGTGCATGTAAAACAGATTACTTGCCTGCTCGGATAAACACAAGCTACCTATTTTTGCCTATAAGTTGATGAACAACATATATCATTATAGAGTCTGTGCTAAGATAATTTTGAAGGAACAATTACCGTCAAACAGTAAGCACTCTGGTTGTTGGATTGTAGGTTGGTGTGGATCAGGTCCACAAGTCAAACTAGCATCCCCATTGACCAAGTCTGGTTAAAGAAACATCAAAAACCCTACAAACCATGATTCACCACTCACAGGGCTAGAACATGCCCTTCTATGCTGTTGTTTTTGTAATTCACATAAGAGGAGGGCAAACTAAGTGTAAATTCATAATAAATTATTGAATCACATAATTGTCTGTTGCCCCAATAAAACGTTTTCTTGAAAATGAAGGAAATATCACCTCAATTTCTTTTCCCAATACCATGACCAATGGATATGCAACCAACCTTCCACAACAACAGCTATTGATAATCAAGAATCCGCTTTGGTATTCGCAGGAGAAAACACTTCAGATTGATCTTAATCACAGACAATGAAGAGAGTCCTTGTCAATTCAGATGAAAAGATTTCAGGTGTCAGCATATCTCAAATTTGGCTAGTTATTTTTTCATCACGTAAAGCACAAAATCCTTTCCTCACTGACAAATAAATTAAAGAAATCAATGCGTAGAGTGTACCGAAAGTAATAACTGTAGGTGCCCAGTTCCAACTGATTTTGAATACTGACATTACTTTAAAAAGGGGTGCATATGGAATTCTCTCCCCAAGGAACAGGCAGCACAGCTGGGCAGCCTATAAAAAGCCAAACCTTACTTCAACCAATTCAAAATGAAATCAAAATCGGATATCTTCTTCTATCAGTTTGCCAGTCAATTACTCTATACATCACCATCATTGCAATTATATTCTAACACCATCAAATGTCATGACATTGAAATTCACTGTTTATTCTTACCCGTTTCCCAGTTGAGTACTCTGGCCATACTCTCTACATCAACTTCAGTAGGCATAATTGCTTCATTAAAGCCCTGATTACACTAGGCCAAAAAAGTCGAAGTCGTAAATGCGATTGAGTCGTCATCGATTTCACTTTTTCCTGAAGTGTAAACATGCGCAGTCGTAATCGATACGACTTCAAAAAGTTGGATTCGTAAGTTGCTTTTAGCAACTTACTTTTGAGTGAATTCGAATAAGCGTCATTGAATTCGAATTTTTTGCAGTATAAACGAAACACGTAATCGATTTCATGTATATATGGTCGTAACAAATGGCCCGCCTCTGAGTATTTCCGGCTTATCACCAAAAGCATGCAAGTGTGCCTTGTCGAAAAAACGAGCATGGAGGAGCGCTAGCTTCATTTTCAAGAATTCGAACTTCGGCGGTGTTGTCTTCATTTCTCTCTTACTTTTGCCGGCTAGTTTTTGATCATATTAGGCCTAATTTCAAACAGAAAAGCTAATCAACGGCCGCCGAGAGGAATCCCAAATTTAGCGTTGGGCGCCATGTGAAGATCGCGCGAAAATCTTCGTTGCACTCAGAAAGACGTAATGACTTTCTGAAAAAGCGGTTCGGAAAACGGCTTTCAGTATAAAAACCTACAACTCGAATTAATTGATGGCGAATCTCAGTCGGAATCAAGAATATCGAATTTCCATCGAATTTTCTCTAGGTAAACGTGCTATAAACTCTCAGCATTAGATTTTATTCTGTAAACACCTCACAATCTTAAGAGGACCTTGAAACCACCTCTTGCCCCTAACTGATTCCATATGAGACTCTGGCAATAACCTGCCTACATAACTCCCAAACATCACTTCCTGTTAGTCAGCAGTTGAAAACATCGCGCCAACTTGATTGGTGCTCACACGTGCATGACATGGTACTTAATTGCTTTTTGTTCTTTCTGAGGTTTCCAGGATTATTGCAGCTCCAGTTTGTACAGTAGTCTCAGGTAGTTGATTCCAGTTTGAATAGGAGTGTGGAAAAGTAAGAGAATTTTTTTTGTAGAACCTGTTTTTGGGTATGAGTATTCTTGGAGTTTTTGTAAGGCTGTTTCTGATACATTGGTCGATGGCAAGAGAATGTATTTGATGCGTTACTCCCCCCCGATCCATGTGATTTGAACATTCATTGGAAGACGGTTCTTTCTCCTTTCACCAAGGGTTCCCAATTACGATCTGATAGCAGTTGGTCAACATGCTCTGCTGCCCATGATCATTCATACAAAAGACGGGCAGCTCTTTGGACCATTTTCAAGTTTCCTAATATCTTTAGAGTAGTAGGGACCCCAAATCACCCTGCTGTATTCAAGGACTGGTCTTTTACAAAGATTTTTATAGTTGACGTTGACATCCTTGGTACAAAACCAACGATTGCTTTTGAGGAAATCCAATTGTCTTATTGGCTTTCTTAATTCTCTTTAATTTGAGCATCCCCTTCCAATCTGCTGTAACAGCTCCACTCCTAAAAGGAGTGAGATGTCAGTTCCTCTAAGGCTTGACCACAGAAATTGAATGTTGTAGTTGGAGGTTCTTCTTGTTTGAGAATTTCAGTCATGATCACATTTTGGGACTTAAACTACTTCGCCACTTGTCTGCCAAGTTGCGATTTATCAGATCTGTTTGCAGCTGGTTGTAAGTGCTCCTTGGTCTTCCAGGCTGTAGACCACACAGTCATCGCAAACAATCTTGATTACTCTGCAGGTTGTCAGGAAGATCATTTATGTAAAGCAGGAAAACAGTACACGGGCCCCAGTACAGTACCTGTGGGACACATGATAATACTGTGTTGATCTAGACGTTTCTCCATTGCAGACAACACTTCGGGATCTCCCAATTAAAAAGTTGCTGAACCACTAGAGTAGACTGCTTGTAATGCCGTAATACTGGAGCTTAACAAGAAGACATTGATGCGTTGGAAAGTCTAATCTCGCCAGGTGGGTGGTTTCACCAAGATTGATGCTTTTTGCTTAGTCATCTATGGTTTGAGTAAGTTAGTTTCTTTTGATCGCTTGGAAGGAACACAATTTGATATCTGGCTAGATTTGTTGAATTTGTTGAAAAAAATATCTAACACATCATACCTTATGACAGAGTACTTTTGGCATACTCACTATACTAACTCCAGCATTTGTTGTTATATCTAACACTATCATACCTTAGGACATTGAAATCCATACCTTCCCCTTGTCTGGTTCCCAGTAGAGTACTTTTGGCATACTCGCTACATTAACTTCAGCATTTATTGTCATATCTGACACCATCAAACCTTATGGCATACTCGGTACAATTTTTTTTAGTTAAACCAAAGTTTTAATCTGGTTTTGTCCCCGTTAATGGGGGTGGCTGGATACACCTCACACTCAGCAATACTGCTGTGTGAGGATTTATTGGAGCAAAGATAATTGACCGGATGCCCTTCCTGACGCCAATTCACAGTTTTCGGCAGTGTGCCTAGCCTTTGGGCAACCATGCCCACCATACAAGGCAGCATGTGCTGGATAGTCACCAATAGCTCTCCAGAGCCGATGCCCTTGTAGGTAGATATTCTTTTTCATTCTATCAGGGTAACCAGCTGCCCTCCTCATCAAATTTCCTTAGAAGATCGATGTGGGTGACGGTTTAGCCGCCGGCAACTTGGCATACTCGCTACAATAACTCCAGCATTTATTGTTATCTGACACCATCATACCTTATGACATTGAAATCCATCCCCTTACCTGGTTCCCAGTAGATTACTCTTGGCATACTGGCTACATCAACTCCAGCATCTATTGTTATCTCTATCACCATCACATCTTTAAGTTTTTGCTGGGCTAAAATAAGTTGATGTAGAAACTTGGTCAAATATTTTTGGACGCCTGTTAAAATATGCATGTTAAATCATATTATTAAGTTTTGATTTTATAATGTAACATGGTGTCTACATCTTTGGATCAAGTTAACTTGTTTTTGTTTATTTTTTTTTATTTACTTTACACAAATCGTCGCCCACATCATATACTGTCTTATCTAACATTTTTTTTACTTTTTGAGATATTTTGCATATGTTACTTATGTTATGGTCTATACATGCACAAAGTTACAATCTTGAAAGTGACCTAATTAGTGAACATGACATGTTTCACATAGAGCAGAGATGCCAATGGGAGTTGGAAAAAATCTGAAAATGCGAACGGAGGGAGCGAAGCGACCAGAGTATCGCCCCTAACGGCCGGGGGTGCAGGGGCCCGCTCAAGGGCCCCTGGTGGGTCCAGGGGCAACGCCCCGGTGGGGGTCGATGGCGAAGACCCAGAAGCCAGAGGTTTCTGCACCTTTAGAGCTACAGGAAAGACCATTTCTGAGAGTAAAATATCATTCCAAAGAGTTAAAATTAACTGTAAAGTGAAGAAGGGGGCTCAAAGCCTTGTTCTGGGACTCTTCCAACCATCTCACTACTAGTCATGCTTGTTTGATAAAATTCAACTTTCAGGTATTAAAAGGCCAAAGTAAACATAATGATTATTGATACAAGACACGCTTTGGGGCTTTTCCTTTGCAGTTCATTTCCCTTACAATCACGTGAGAGCTACGACGTCAGTTTGCAAACCATGCAATCAGCCTTCAAAATTGCAGCAATGGATCAAAATTTTGAAGACTTGCCGTCACTTAACACTGTTTACAACTACCAAGAAGTTTTCTTCCTATGTAAACTGCAGAGTTATCGCCTTTCTCTTTGAGTAACCGCTATTGAAACGTGTCCTTTACTTCTCGATGTCTTTTACTGTTTTCCCCCCCTCCAAGGCTTGTAAATTCAATTTGCATGTTCATTTTGTCGCTCGTCGTGTTTTTCCGATAGAGCAAGCTTTCATGCCAGGGTGACATGCTTTGCCATTTATGCTAGTCTCTTATCAAATCGCGATGTACGCAACCTATGTAATATACCGATGTTTCCGATTACTTTTGAGTCAATCAGAGTCTGAGAGATCAGATTATGATAAACAAGAATTCCGTTAAAAATCTTAATCTACGTCAAAACATAAAAAATCGGAAAAGTAAAAAATCTGAAAAATATAGAAAAATCGGATTTTAATCCCCTGAAATGGTAAAAAAATCGGATTCCGATTAAACTCGGAAGATTGGCATCTCTGATATAGTCTATCGACGGATTGAAATATCACAGTGAATTAGCGCGTCTGTGAAAATACAACTTTTTGCGTTTCACATACAGACTTATGACTTTTTAGCTTTATATATCAGGAATACAATGGCACTTTCAAAACTCACCAAGGTTTAAAACTATAAAATTCAGAATGTTTTCTTCGTAAGGCCAAAATTAAAAAGTAATGTAAAATGTGTATTTTTTTCCTAGTACAAACATGAAAATCTCCGCAGTGAATTTCAATGGTCGGATTTTCCCTCGAAAACGGCATTTCTTCAGATAAGACATTATTTTGATGTTGGGCGACAAATGTTCAGCACAAACAAGGCTTACTAGTATTTTGCGCAACAAATGAAACAAAACAGGTCAGGTCATCCATTTGATTACCCACTTTATCCCGTCATCATACACCTTGAACATGATGGAATAAAGCGTGCAATCTAATGGGTGCAATGAGCCCCGTTTTCATTTTGTTTGTGCGCTAAATCAAGTAAGCACCCAAAACAAAGTAATACAGGGGCCAGAACATATGTAACAGTGTTAGGTAAAAGCAAGTTCCTTCCACTTGATTTAGAGAAAGGTGTGATTTTTTTTCAACTGGTTCCCTCGATCTTCAAAAATTGAAATTGGTGTTAGCATTATTTTAACTTGAAGAATGGGGCCGGAAGCCGATTTCTTCACACAAAAATAATGTGTATTGGCTGGTTTGAATTTGCCATAGAACTACCCTGTTCAAAAATCATACCTTTATTCTAACTTTATCAAAAGAAGCTATTTTGCTAGCATTGATTGAGTGATTTTTTACTTCATTTAAATCAGGGTATGTACACACCATTTTTTATTTGTTTCTCTTTGCTGTACTTCTTTTTCAATACAAGCAATTTTGCTAGTATGCCAGGGGTCCTTATAGTGAAGGAAAGATCTTCACAAGCATGAAGTGGTAGATATCAATGGCTGGTATTCACCAAAGAACTTAGTCCTGGCTTTAACTTTTAGTCCAGGACTACGGCAACCTGGAGGACCCTTTGATTTTTGTTAAAGAACATGAAAGTAGAAACAACTTTAAGAGGTAAATTCTCGTTTTAAGTGTCCTTCCTGTACTTTCTTTTAATATTTTCAGCATAAAATTGAATACAGAAGAAGCATAATTTTAGGTCCTACATGTAAGGACTTAGTCCTGGATTAAGTGTTAAGCCAGGAGTAAATTCTTTGTGAATGCCGGCCATTGTCTTCTAATCCTTGAAAAACGTAGCAACAATTTTTTTTGCGGCAGGACGATCAGCCACCACAAAACCATACACAATCAATGATTAAAATTATTTTAACAGTGAATTTGTATCTATTTTGAAATCTTCCTACCTTCCTTGAAGCTCTCTTCGACCCATATTGGTATGGTGATTTGAAGGATTAGCTATGTAAGCTTTGTATTCTTCGGTCATATAGAGACAAACTCTCCTGAACATCGCTTGACGCAGTTACAATCAGAACAGACCGGCCACCTCTACACCTGTCGATAATTAAAAGTACATCAACATATTTTCAGGTATCCTCTATATTGAACCATACACACAAGCCATATACGTTAGACACTCAATATGTCTTTACTTGGTATTTGGCTACAGAAATAACTTAAAAGGGAAAACAACTGCATTTTCACTCCAACAAAGGATATTTTGTTTGGCACAAATGGCTAAATTATATTAGATTTCAAATGAAGTGAGACTTCTTGCATATTTCTATAGGGATATTGATGTGGGGTTCAATCCCCAGCCATGTGGAGATGGGCCTTTACAAAACATATTGTGCCCATGATACAGTTTGGTAGCAGAATTGGCTGATTGGAAACTGATGCATTAAGTTCTAAACAATGGTCTGTTAATGATAGACGGACATTGGCCGGGATGGTCAATCTGCTTTGCCGCTAATCTCTTACTTCACGTTGTACCATTTGGATGGCCAAAGTAAAACTTCTTTGTGTTTTGTGTGCATTGATATAAGAATGATTATTTCTCCATGCTGTTGATAAGGAATGATTTTTCAATTGTCAAAAGGTAAGTATGTTCTCACAATAACATGTTATGAAATATTTGCTGGTATTTCATCCTGATACTCAATTGAAAATGTCCAAGCTATCTTAGATAAGAAATAATTTATTTTAGGTCCACATTTATTTACTAGCTACAATACTATACATTGTACGAGTACCATAACCGTTTACCTGTTGTCCATTAAATAATTCCTCTTACCTATCACAGTGACTGACCGACCCTAAAACTTTTTAATGAGCTCTCACGTATTTTGAAATCTACTATAGCAATTTCACAATTTTTGTTCACAAAGAAAACATTTTCAGCTTAACCCTTTAAGATGGGGATATATTTGTGGAGGTAAGCAATGATCAGTGTGAAAGGCAATGTCAAGTGGTTTGATGAGCAAACTCATGCGCAGATATCCATTTTTCCCCCTTAGCATTGTGGCCATACTTGGTCCATAAAGTTTTTTGCGTGGGGGTTGCCACACCTCGTGCACTATTCTGGTACCCTTCCCAGCATTGAATAATGCTGGTACCCATTTATACACCTCGTTTCGAAGAGTAATTGGGGTAAAGTGGCTTACTCAGGGGCAAAACGTGATTTTGTCCCGCAGCAGCTATGTGGCGACAAGCATTTTCAAGAATAACTTAAAATATCCCTTCAATTACCTTTGACTTCTATCCCGGAAACTCCTATACCCACCATCAAGATAATTATGAGGCAGTTTGGTAACTCACTATGAGCTAGTAAATTCTCAATTTCCTTGGCACAATTCAGTAGCTTTCATTCACCATGTTTTTCAGTAAATCATACCCTGGTTTTGGGTACGATATATTAACCCAGATCACACAAGGTAAGTTCATGTCAATGTATTACAAGTACAACCCACTGAACTGTGTCCTTTGTGTGGATGAATCATATTGTCACTCTAGTGACTAACCACCCATTTCAGCAAGAGTATTAAGCTTTTTTACAATGAACCCCTAATGACCTTCAACTAAAATCCCTGAATGCTTTACATCCTGAACCATCTGATTATCCCATTGGATGAACACCAAAATTCATGAAATGGAAGGTGAGGAGTGGTTGGAAAAGGCCCGTACTGGGCGGGAGAAATTGTAGAGGGGCTCCCCATCTCCTTCGCGCCCACCTTTCGCCGTGTGTCCCGCCCGCGCTTGGCTGCTTCCTGGCTGGCTGGCTGGCTGCTGGCCTCCGTGGGGCCGGGCCTGGCGTCTGTGCTGGCTGGCTGCTGGCCTCGTGGGCTGGGCTGGCTGGCTGGCTGGCTGCTTGTCCTGGGTGGCTGGTCTGGGGTTGCTGGCTGCCTGGCTGGCGGGCCCTCGTTTGCTGTGCTGTGTCTCTGTCTTGCTGGCGGGCCCTCGGTGGGCTGGGCTGGGTGGCTTGCTGTCTGCCTGGCTCCCTTGCCTTCGGCTGGCGCTGGCTCCCATGCCTGGCTTGCTGGCTCCCTGGCTGGCTGGCTCCCTGCCTCGCTGGCTCCTCACTTGCTGCCTGGCTGGCTGGCTTGCATGTCTCGATGGCTGGTCGATGGTGGTCCCCCTTACTGGATCCTGGCCCATGATGAATGGCCGTGTCGATGGATGATCCTGTCCTAGATGAATGGATGCAACACAACCGTAGCTAGGCTGCCGGAAGCAAATAAAATGAAGTCAAAATGAAAGTATTCTTCCTCTTCTTTGTATAAATTAACAAATTAATCAATACCTCGCAGTAGTTGAAACACCAAGTCAATTGACAACTCCATGATCCCTCTTTTTTCTTCTCCGATAGAGAACACTGTAACTTGAGATCACACCATCTGATGATGTTTCCATGGTATCACTATCACCGCACAACATCACCTGATATAAAATATTCATGTACTCATTCGCGTCTGTAACTACACATGTTCAAATTTAAAGCCCTAACATCCAAAGAATGGATGTCAATGTTCGGTACTGCTCTAAGAGATACAGCAGCGATGGCTAATCCAGAATATCAGAAACAAGCAGAAAAATCCACGATTGGTATGGCATGTAATGCTAACATAACCTGCGAGTAGTTGGCTTGACATCCCCACCTTCAAGAAAATACAGTACATTTTATCAATTGTACCATTTTTATATGTGCATATCAAAATCCACTTGAGATAAAAAATCCTTTCCCTGCAAATGCCCCAGAGTTTTTAAAGTTTGACATTGTGTACCATACTTGTACAGTTTGACCTGAACATATACATCATTGATCTTTGTTTATTCTGTTCTGATGGCAGCACAATCACACTGTTTAAAGTACATTTGGGCCAATTTGGTGAAATCACGGTACACCAATTTCTCAAATACTTTGTTTTACTATTTAGTGATTAATTGGGCTATTTCCTTTGATATCCATACTCCATTATATTTACCTATATCATCACCGATTGTCATGAGTAAAACAAAGGCAGTTTCTCGAACCACAAAAAGGTCCCCTGCCCGTCACGGTAGTAAATGGGCCGAATATTATTTTAAGATCACAGGGAGAATTGTGATGGATAAGTGGTTCTCCAACCACTGAGGCTCCTGCCATAGCATTTTGCAATTTTGATGTTTATCAAATTTTGACTACATTGACCATACAACTATTTGTAGTTATTTGACATTGGACGAACCTACTTACCTTGAAATGTCCTTCACAATTTTCGGTTTAGAAAATGTCCCCACAGCCAACAAAGTGTCATTCTATTCTCCCACATATTAGTGATTTGACTTGAAATGACCCACATGACCTTGAAAATGACCTTCAAATTTTGGACAGGAATGCTGACCAACCCAAATCAATAAAGAATGTTTGAAGGTGATTTCAATGGCAACTTTGTTTGTATCAGGATAGCCAAAACTGCCCAACAGGTTTTTCAACTGTCTCAGATATTAGCCATAACTCTGAACCAGACCCCAATTACACCAACTAAAAATCTCCTGAAAGCTGAAACACTCCTAAAAAAGAATTCAGTTAAAATACAGTTGAGATGAACTGAAATTTATGGCCCAAAAAATAAATCTTTGATTGTGTAGTTTTTTTGCCAGTCTGTATGTATATACTTCTACCCATCAAAACCGCAAGTTTGTTTGCCACGATTAATGATGGGGTGTATGGGCAAGCGGCCAGGCTCTCATTTCAGTAGAGAACACAAAAAAACATAACAGAAAAATCACTTAATCCTGCAACTGCAGATAGTTGCTCTTCAGTTCAGATTAAGCATTAACATGACCAGCTTGGATTCGCAAATCAATCATATGTCGCCCACATCCACATACTGTAGTTTTTACAAAACAAGTTTTCGAGAAAATCGCAATTCAAAATCTACCGTGGCATTTCATGTCTATACAGTAAAACGAAGCATAAAAGAAACATCTAGACTTTACTGTTTTGAATAAAACATTTTCTAAGTCTAAATACCCATAAATTGCTAATTTAAAACTAACATAATTATCTTAATTAGGCTACAAGTGTGATGTCTGTATGTTGAAATCACAATAAGTATATTGCAAAATACGACGCATATTGCACCGTTGTTTTTCAATGTAGTAAAATAGATCACTATGTGAAAAGCTGTATTCGACAGATCGATCGGAAATACGTCAAAATAGGTCTGTATGTGACATAAATGTTTATTTTAGGATCGGCCAAAACAACGCTATATAAAACAGGTGTAATGAATGGCGATTTTAAAATAACGACAGTATGTGAAATACGCATATGATGATTTGAGAAAATGACCAAATATTAATTATAACTAATTAATTATAGGCATCCTCACATTTGAAACTTTGTGGATGGCCACACTCGTGAACTAAGTATTTAGACGAATTTCGCAAAAACCTCAAAATGTGCAATACGACAGTATGTGATGCCGGGCGACGATAATAAAAATAACAATCATCAATCAATCAATCTTTATGACAAATCACCAACCTGGAATAATCAATGTAAAAACATAGCAGAAAGTGAAACGATATGCAACAAGCATCAGAACCAAAAAAGGGACATATTGCAAAAAAAATTGACATAATTAAAATGACTCTCTCCTTACATTCTGTAAAAAAGTAAAAACAGGAGAGTTTGGGGAGGGGGAGGTGGCAGTTTGTGGCAATTTCTTGAACCAAGGATGCTGAACATTACTGCCAGCATTTACCAAACTTGAAAAGCATGTTGTCATCATCTCACAGACCATTCTGATTGTAATATGGGCTCAGCCCTGCTAATCCACCTTTCACTTGTTTCCAGATCAATACTACTACAAGCCTAAAGTAACATGCCTGAATCCCGTTCTGAATGCTTTTGAATTGTGTTCGTACACTGTAAATTCGTCAGGGGATGTGAACACCTTTGCTTTTTGTTCCAGAAATTGAAACCACCAAAACGCCCCCCCCAACCCCCCCCATGACCCCTATTACCCAAAAAATTAATGATTTTGAGGATACCAAAGTTGAACAACATGATAAGGTAAAAAATACCACTATTGCCATATTGTCTAGAGTTGTTTTGGTCTGCTGAATAAGTACTGCATGGACTCTCATACAGGTTGCAGTTCTGTTATGAAAGTGACTATTCATCTTCTACTTATTAGAACACACTGAATGCAAATTCTTCCATGAACTGGACATTTTTGGTGATGATAGCTACCTTAGTATGAGCCTAACTCTAACCTTCACTAAACAGGAGATCTAGAATTTTTCTTAAACATGATATTTTCTATGTAAACTGTATTTTGAAACACGAGGTTTTGGTTTTAAGTTTGAACTTGAGTGTGCATGAAAAAATGCATTAATGACCATCCAAAGAAGGTCAGGGATTTTGGAGAAGCCACCTCAAAAGGACACTGCAGTACATGTTAGAAACCTTATAGGCTGGCATTCTGGAAAGGAGTCTAACTTTAGACAGGTTGAAACCAGATTTAGTCCTACATGAGTGACCTTTTTCCTTTCAAAATACAGTGTTGAAAGTTAAATGTAACAGGTGAGAACATTCTTCATGGATGGACCAGAATGACCCATCCATGAGGAGTTTTCTCACCATTACAGCACACTTTTAGAGCCAAGTTGTAAGAAAAATGGTCCACTCATGGCAGGATTATAACTATGGCATTAACCTTAGAATCCCTTCAGTAATACTGGCCATAGAATCTACCTGGGTTGAGAGGTTTAATGCAGTCAATAGTTGGAAATCTTGACACTCCTCTAAACCTTCCCACTGGTTACCTTTGACATGGACTAGTCATCAAAGAGTTAACTCATTCACTTATTCTATACACTGGCACAAAAAGTATCTCGCATGTTGGGAGCTCAGTATTGTGCCAAAGTCAGCGCATTTTGAAAGTTTTTGAAAGATACATTTTGTTGCCTATGTCTTGCGTGGCATTTGACTACCTCGTTGTAAAAAAGCGTGCAAAAATGGCTGAGATAGAGTTTGCCGGAAACACGCAAACCCCCCAAACAAAAGTTGCAGTTTTTGGATATTTCAATGGTCACTGTGTGGTTAAAATGCAATAATTGTGTGTATTATTGTACACATAAGAGGTTTTCCGACTGAGATGAGGCGAGAAAAAGAAAGCCTACTGGCAAATATTGATTGTGGTCCGCGTGTCGTGTCCCAGTACACGCAAGGGCCATTGAAAAATCAAAAAACTGCAACTTTTGGTTTTGGGGGGTTGCGGTCTTTCGGGCGTTCTATCTCAGCCTTTACTGCACGTTTTACAAGCCAGGGTTTAAATGAAAGCGCAAGCCCTAGACAATAAACTGATATTTCGAAAACTTCAAAATGGTAGGACTTGGCACAATACTGATCGAAAATCATGCCGAGATCCTTTTTGTGGCCAAGGTGTATAAAAAAAATTAGGCCAAGATTAGGATCAAGTCAGGAAAGGTCACAAAAAATTTTTTTCCACCACAAGCCAATAATTTTTCTGTAAAAGTGTTAATTAAAGGCACTATCAGTGATTTGCTAATCAGAAATCTAAAAAAATCATCAAAAATTAGATTTTGCATGTCTGTAACAAGTACAGGTATCCTAGCCATACCCTGCAAAAGATACGACCAAAAGCAACCTAACAGGACAAAATCGGAGTTGTTTTAAGCATTAGTGGTCCGCCCCCCCTCACCCCCCCCCCCCCCCCCGTTCGGATTGGGACACTTACACGACCGTAATGATGGAGATTAGTATTGTGAAAACTGCCATTTTCTTCGGTTCGGTCAATTCTTCAGTTGGACAAGGTAACATATGAGAATTTCTACAGGCTTATTCTGCACTTTTTTAAGCTGTTCCTGCAAATTTCAAAAATTGAACTCTTTCGGATAAATCACTGATAGTGTCTTTAGCAATGATCAAAAATCAAGGTAAAGATTGATCATTTAATTAGCTGTTCCCGATTAAAGTACAGCAAAGATCATCTTAAAAAATCAATCCAAATCTCCCAGATTTGTATACATGAAGATCTGACGTCAAGATGGTGCACATTGAATCACAAACATTCTTTAAGGGGGGTTGGTCAAGACTCCCTTTGACGACTGCATAAATAATATCTTAAAACGATCATGTAATATCCTGCTTTCTTCCTTCTTGCCCAGTATCAAACATACCCAGTGGTGTAACCAGCATTTTTTTTGGGGGGGGCATACATTTTAAGGGGGGCACACATATATTAAAATTTGTTAATACACTACAAGCCTATGTTGTTGTTTTCACTGTAAATTTGTGCATGTGCAGAAAATTACTAATTTGACAAGGGGGCATGATTCCCCATAAGGAGGGCAGCTTCCCCCTCCCCCGCCCCAACCCCCCCGGTTACGTCACTGAATACTCCACCATAAGAGAGTACACTAATATTCCACTCACCTACTACTGTGGTAGTTGAGTTTTTATACGGTGTGCACACCTGTTGCCATTACAAGCCATAATTGTGTGGGCAAGCATTAAAAAAAAAAACAATATGCAGTCCATAATTAAGGTGGCCCACACATTACTGTTTGGTTCATATGAAAATTAGGACTCATTAGTATTTATTAAATGCAATTACCTAAATTGCATGCAGATATCGGCATGTAACTATATTTTTTTTGTAGCACCAGGAATCATCACCACTCTACCATGTTTTAAAGTTTCAGGGATAGTTGTGTTTGATGGTATCGTAGATTAATGACATATTTTGGTTGACATGCAAATATAAGCTCATAAATTCAGTAACGTGCAGATATTTTTGTTGCAATCTATACAACACCAAAAGATGTCATGATTATACTACCCTACCAAGTTCATGGTGTAACTGTGTTTGTTGTACAAATAGGTCAAAAACAATAACAGCACATTTTGAACAGTGCCCTCAATTTTCAAATTGAGATTTTGCAGTTGGTTGTTAATTATCTAGTAAACTATGCCTGCAAATAGTAATGCTCAAAAGTGCATATTTTTAATGGAAAGAAGCGATTTGTAATTAGAATTGGGATTCTCCATTGTAATTTAATGGAGGACGTAAAAATGCCAAAGTTATGTCTGTCATTGTGAAAATACTTCCACCCTCATGAAAATGGCCATTAACTTGACTTTTCTTTGAACCAACGGAACAACTAATGGATGAGGTAGACACGTCCGTGGTGCTATTCCAGGTAGTCAATTGGAAGCTGTTCCAGCCAGCTCTGTTGAATTATTATCGCTATCTCTGATATTATTGTTCCTAATAACAAAATCCTTATTTTGAGGTACATAGACACGGATGGAGCTGTATTATTCACAGTATTAGTGTCAAGCCAGTTACCAATGAACTGTGAAAAAATCCGCTAAAATTTTTGGAAAAATGGGAGGCGCTCTCCAAAAATATGCTTACTTGCCGAGGTCGATTCATGAATCATTCGTAGATCCTGTGTTACACATGATCTACAAACCCCAAATTAGTAAGAAGTATGCCTCTTAGATCCTCTATTGAATGTCCAAACCAATAACTTACTTGGCCGGGTTCCATTAAGATCTCTCTGTAACAATCTGTGTTATATTCTGGATAGGTGTATGGCAGATGCAGATGTGTATTGCCTACTTTACACATCTTCAAAAGGTATCCGATGCATGTAAAATTAGCATCGTGCCAATTACACATCGGCATCCACAATAAACCTGATCCTAAAGGGCGCAAACTATCAACAATTTTACAACCCCCTAATTCAGTAAGAGGGTTATGTCTCATCATCCCAATTTACTGCCATTTAGTGTTTCCAAAAACAATACTTACTTGCCAGGTTTCCATTCTGAACTCACTGGAAGGATCTTGTGTAGTGAAATTATCAACAGATCCTAAATTGCCGTGAGAAGAGGTCTCCACCCTACCATCTTCCGTCTCCACTCTGAACGTTCCATTACGTATCCTCACACATCCGGTTACATTCCCAACTCCTGTGCAAGGCACAATGTCGTCTTCAATTGTGTCAGTGCTGCCAATGCAATATTCCGAGGAAAAATATCGGAAAAGAGTTGCATATGTGCCCCTTTTAAGTTCTACAATAACATTTAAAAAAAAATGGACTTTAGGGTTAGGTACATTTATATTAAAGGGATAAAATAAAAAGAATTGTTTCCTGAGATTGTAAGGGGGTTGGACATTGAACTCTTTCAAAAATATTGTTTATGTATTTATTTATTTATTTTATTTATGTGCTTTCTTTCACAGACGGTAACCAAACATTCAGTGTTTACAGCTTTTCAAGGTTGGCCCTGCCTGATTTACATGAGAATTTTAAAATTGACACTAAACAATGTAAATTGTATATTATCTACAGTTTTACAATATTAAAGGAATGATGAAAAATTATGCATGGCCAGTAGTAGAGTGGTAGCAGTAAAAAGTAATGGAAATTAAATATGATTTTAAAACAGGAAATGTAATAAAATTAAAAATGAATTTTGTTGTAAAAATTTTCAAAATTTAGAAGCACATTGTGAGGAAGGTTATTCCCGAAGATAGATGCTCTAGTACGGAAGGTGCATTCAGCTGCATTAGAGTTTGAATGATGGATGACCAGTGTATTGGATACCTGATGCCTAGTTCGATATTGAACAGAATTACTAAACTTAAACTGAGAAGATAAACTATCATTTGGCTACACAACCTGTAGGCCACTTGAGGAAAACAATGAGGATTGATTATTCCCAACGGCTTATTCAGTTTGATCAATTGAAGAGAAAGTCCATCATGTGACAATGGGTTCCTTATATCAGATGACAAAAGAATTCTTGCCAAGCTTATTCTTGAATTTTTTTTTGCATTTTTGATTAAATAGATCTTTGAACAGTTCGTTAGACCAAACTGGACTGCAGTAGTCAAATAGTGGCATAATTAAAGCTTTCAGCCAACATTTTGATACATTCCAGGCGATAACTAATAATATTTAACATGACGAATAGATGCCACAACTCTTGGACTACTTGGGATAAAACGTTCAATGTGGTTGTGCCATGTCATTTTGTTGTCAACAAATAACACCAAGATATTTGAAGTGATTTAACTTCTTCACTAAAATATTATTAAAATCAAAGCACTGTATTAAAACTTTAATAAAGATTTTTGGGTGTTCCAAAAGCAGGAATTGGTCTTACTTACTTTTTAAAGTTAGTTTATTTATTGTTGGAACCATTTGCAATATTGTTTAAATTGACATCAAGATTACGTTGAAGTGAAGTGGGGTCAGAAGCCCTAAGTAACAAAGTTGTATGTCAGCATAAATAAACTGTTTTGCAATTTTTACACATGAAGGAGACTATTTACATAAATGATGAAGAGTAAAGGCCCTCAAATGACCCTTGTGGAACACCAATATTTATGTTACTGAATTTTGGAAAACCTAGTACCGATTGTAACGGCCTGTTTTCGATCAATAAGGTAGGAAATAAACAAAGAAAGGTCATTTCCACAATGCCGGTCCTTGACTTATCTTATAGGAGGCTATGGTTGATATCAAAAGCTTTTGAGATCATGAACAAGGAGCTGTGCATTCCATTATCCATATTAGGAAGATAAAATTCTCTACATCTAGAAGTGTTGTAGTAGTCGAGTGGAATTTCTTAAAATATGATTGACGAGAAATGTTGTAACATGTGTTTGACATTACAAGAAGTATTAAGTTGATATTGTACAGATCTTTCAATATCTTTGAAAACAACACTTAACACAGAATCGGGGGGGGGGAACAATAGTTTTCAGGTTTTTGGAATTTTTTAGAAATAAAATTTCTCTGTCGGCCAAGGTTGTCTTGAAAGCATTCCAACCTGTTGTTTTAATGATATAAAAAAAGGTAATTGGTTTTTTTAAGTTATGTATGTATCAGGCTATTAAAAAAAAATGTGCTTGAAAGTACACCACACTTGACTTAACATATTTTAATTTTTGAATGATCACAAATTGAATGTTGGTGTGTATATAACTTCAGTATTTGAGGTTTGCCAAAGGGCTCTCCAATAATATAAGAACAAATGGGCTACTTCCTCCTGTCAGAGGTAAGGTTCATTCCCGCAAATTGCAAGGTGCTAATAAATTGTCCAAGCTTTTTTAGAAATAAAATTTCTCTGTCGGCCCAGGATTGTCTTGCAAGCATTCCGTAACCTGTTTTTTTAATGATATAAAAAAATGTACTTGTTTTTTTTTTAAGTTATTTTTATTGTTTTACTACCTTTGTTATTTTTTTCTTTTGATAAATTCTGGATGTTCAATAATATTTATTTATATGGTACATTTATATTTTCATGCTTAAAATAATTGTTAGGTAATTTTTAATATCTGTCATTCATGTAATTACATAATTTTAATGTTGTAAATTCTCATTTTATTCAGCCTTAGGGCTGCTAATGTATTTCTGTCTTTATTTTAGAGTCTTAAGCGATGGTAATAATTACGGCACTTGAGACTCTAAAATAAAGACTGAAATAAATTAGCGCTCATTTCTCTGGTATCCACGTAAACACAGTCCTCTGTGGTCCAGTGGTAAATCTCACACCTAGTTAGCAAGAGTACAGGTTTGAGACTATTTTTCATCTTTATTTAATTCAATGCTTGCAAGTTTCTCCGAGTTTCTATATAACACTTGGCATTTTCATACACTATTATATCACATACACATTAGGAATGAAAGCCCAGTTTTAGAAGCAGGAGGAAACCGGAATAACCGGAGAAAACCTGCGAGGCCGAGTATGGACCGGAAACCAAACGCACATGAAATCACAGGCCCGTCTGAGGTTTGAACCTGGGACCACAGTGGTGTGAAGCGCCGGAAGACACACTGCGCTAACCCAACCCCACTTTTCTTTTGTGAGAACTGACCATGAAGTAAATGGTTTCAACAATACAATTCGGTAAAGGATGAATAAATAGTGCAATCTACTCCTGACTTTTGAAAGGTTGATGAATTCAACCTCATAAATACATCTTTCCCCAATTCAAAATTTTCATTCAATAACAAAGAAATACTTTTAATCCCAACAAAATGATCCTTTTTTTGGACTTAAACATCTCACTACCAAAAAGTGGACTTTCTTGTTAAAATGTCTCTAAGTTTTGGATCTTCCTTTTTATCAAAAATATCAGCAAAAGTGGATCTTTTGGTCCTTTTGTGGAATTTGGGGCCATCCCCCCTGCATATGGGCCTGCAAAATGGTGATCTCTTAGGTGAATCTTGACCTAAAATAGTGGGAGAGAGTAGTGAATCTTTTCAGGGCACAGGGTAAATCTTATGCCTAATCTTAACAAGTGGAAGGTGACTAAAGGTAATAAAGGCTGAAGGGGGTGGGTCTAAGTAACCAATAACACATGCATAAATACATACTAAACAGCTTGATTCCAGAATTCTCTTGATTTTTCCAGCAGATGCCTGTGACTGTGGCATCAGTAGCTTTCATGGCATTGGCTGGGTACACTGACTCATCAAAGGCCTCGGCATCCTGCGGCGTGGCTTCTAAACCATCCACAGAAGGAGGGTCAAATTCAACTTCGATACCTGAATGCAAATTACAGACAAGAATTAACACTTTCAGATGAAGCAGTTGGAAGATTTAGGTGAAGCCTTCCATCGTGGGAATATGTATTCAAAATGGAATTGGTAACTACATTTGAAATGCACACTCCCTCTGTGGAATAATCTTATTAGGTCTTGTACAGAGGGAGTGCATATTCCAAATTGAATAGCCCCATAACTCCATTGAAAATACATACTCCCTTTGTGGGTAAAAGGGGTTCAAATGGAATAGCTCCATGGGTAACTACATTTGAAATACACATCCCCTCTGTGGAAGAATCCAGTTAAGTCCTCAACAGAAGGAGTATATATATGAGGATCGAGTAAATGATACAGAGGGAGTACACAAGGATTGAGTAAATGACAAAGTCCATAAATGTAACATACAAAATAAAGACTCAAAAACTAACCAGCCTACATTAGGGCCATTCTTCAAAAAAGTAAACCTTTTTGGTAAAAAATGAAGTTAATGGTATTGCAATTTTTTTTACATTATCACGTTAACCATCCTTCCAAGTTTCCTGCATGATATTTTTAAACAATATGTCCAACTCAAACACCCTCAATTGCATAAATGAACATCTTTAATATTTTGGGATAAAAAAGTGAGATTATTACACCATTTTGCTTTTTAGTTTATATTAAACAGCTTTTCATTTTTGCTTGAAATACTGCCTTAAGTATTGCATGGACTTCAATTTTCAAAAATTATGTTGAAAAAATAAAAAAATTATAGGAAATAGACAAGTAATTAACAGAGAATATTAATTGTCTTTGGTATGTCACACACATGACCAAAAATACAAAGAAATTTTTTTATTACTAGAAAACCACTGCCTCAGTAATGTTCATATTTCATTTCAAAAGCCAGTTTATATGTACCTTCAACTCTACTAAATAAATGGCTTAGATCTTTCCTCTTTCAAAAGTTATTGATGTGCTAATTACTGTCACACACATGACCGGCACTCACCATTTTAGTATTTGAAGGACATAAATTTATTGTCATATTGAAGAAGGTAGCAGTGTTAACTTTTATTATAAGTCAAAAAATGAATACGATCAGTTTTAAACAGAAACACAATTAATTTTAATAAAGACAGGCTTAAACTTGATTTCCATGTGTCTTTTGTAAGTTTGGGGTGAAGTTGCCAAATTTAGCAGACTTGCATTATTTCAACACAGGAAATCTGCATACTAGGAGTAGGAGTAGAATTACTCTTTGCAAGTTACTACTGATGACATTGTAATGAGTTATTTGAAATAGTTGAGAATATGGAAATACACAAGATTTTATTAAAACTTCATTTTTGGTGCACATTAACAATGGTCATAAATTTTGTATTATAAGTCAATGGAGATGTCACACACGTAACCACCAATGTCACACGCGTGACCGTACTTAGTGATATAAATTTGTTAATTACCAATAAACCTTCGAAACGTTTTTGGTAGGTGGTCTACAAGCGATCCAGTGCAATTTGAGCGAAATTCGTATCCTCAAAAACATCTCCTCCTGTCACTTTAACTTTCACAATATTTTGAGAGGAAAAAAGGTCCACTCATGTAGGATTAACCCTGGTTTAAACCCAGGTCTAAAGTTAGACTCCCTTTCAGAATACAAGCCATAGAGACATGTACACCCACTCACCTGGCTCCTCTACCATTACTTCCAGACCAGCCCCATTCAAGCACCTCATTGTAACATAATACTTCTGCAGGTTTACCAGAATGCCTTCAAAGCTGTCGTTACTTGCTGTTACATTTTGGCCAATGCTGGTGAAATCCTGCAAATCTGTATCCCCTGGGCTGGTTCCAATGGCCCAGAAACATTCCTACAGATTGGAAGTAAAGAACAACAAACATTCATGAGCATTTAATGCTTCCCTGATCATATGTGTAGGCATGTGAGCCCTGATCATACGTGTAGGCATGTGAGCCCTGATCATACGTGTAGGCATGTGAGCATGTGCTCAAAATTAAAAAGCCATAGCCCGATCACTTATAGCTTCGTCCCAAAATTTTACCGGAAGTGGTCGATGTTATGGTGTTCAAAGAAACCTACTATTTTTTCTCACTCACCCTGTGAAATCTTAGGACTAAAGGATGTTGGTTTGGAAGTTATGATGAGTGAAAATGTGCCCCATTTTGGCTGACCAATATTAATTTTACAGAGTACTCTATGTTTCTAGCTCTCACATCAAAATGGATTGAAATATCAGCCCAAAATTGTACAGATGTGGTTTTGGGGTGAAGGCCATTCTATCAAGATGAAAACTTTATATAATTAATTTGGGTCATGTGAACTTTCACACAAGAACTCCAACTTATACAATGACAAATCATGGCACTACCTAGCATGCTAGTCTTACCCAAAAAAAATGTGATTTGGGGGGAAAACCTGACCATTTTTAAGATGTGCACAATTTACAATTTAGACCTTAGCTAAAGGATTTAATTTGGATAACTAACCCGTAGGGGCAAAACATATCTGTATAGCTCATGAAAGCCTCTTGGTCTAGCTCTAGATTAACTAACTGAATTGTGAAATGCGTTTGAAATTTCCTCTCAATTTTCACCTGATTGTGAGAAGTAGAACTTGAATTGACAGTGGGGTTGATTGAGCTGCCTCATATCTAGGACTATTTAGCCACTTGCCTTTACTTCACTTTCAACATCTTCATAACTGAATCCAATCTTGATGGTGCTGTTACTGGACTGATACTCCACCGGTTCATAATCATTCAGTGCAACATCAATGTAGTAGAATGCTCTTTTAGTCGGAGGAGTTATATCCATGAAGACGCCAGTAGAAACCGCATGATCCTCATTGCCATTTCCAAGAACAGCTTTCACTGTTAAAACAATGTTTATTTTAATGAATCTTTTCAATAAGTGCAGTCTACTACAATCAGATCCCTTTCTTATTATAGCTCACAATCCACAAAAGAGGCTCCCTTGTATTGTACTGCTAATCATGAGTGACTGAAATTCCACAAACTCCTCACCAGAGAAAAAAGGGTGTATTAATAAGGATCTGACCTTATGACCTGACCAGTGGAGTAGCTAGGATTTTCATAAATGTGGGGGGGGGCATGGGGGCCCGGGTGGGGATCGAGGGGGCAAAGCCCCCTGAAAATTTTGGGTTTTATAAGATTTAAATGTCTTCTGAGGGCTAATTCTTGCACGATTTTGTAAAATTTACTTGTCGCACATTGACCATTGAACTTTAAACCTATAAGCTACTTTGCCGACAATCCGGCCTGCGAGTGCCATGACCGGAATTCTTCAAGTGAACCGACGAACTCATCTCAACCGACAAAATCAATTATTGGAGGGGGGCCATGCCCCCCCAGGCTACACCACTGGACCTGACAAAAGAGCTACATGGATATTCATTGAAAAAATCGAGACAAATAAGTAATTAACTGAATCATCAAGCCAATAGTGATCGATAGTATTGCATATTAATCATGCGCTGACGAGTATGACGGAATAAGGGATGGACAAGCTATCACCTACAAACATGTACAGTCACATGGCATTAACCACAAATGAAAACCATTGTATTCATCTCCTGTGTGAGTAGTTCACTTTCTAACCCCAAAACAAGTAGACCTTCTTTTGGGCAGGATGGAGATGTTTGCCCAAAATAGGCTCTGGAGAGTAGAAAAGTGTTAACCATAATGTCACCCTAAATATCCTTGCTTTGACATTAATCTGAAATCTCATTGACCAGTAGGCTGCTCTAGTGTGAATGAATAAGGCAAAATTATATATGCATTGACCTCACAGATTTAAAAAAAATGTTTAGTTGGTTTCTAGAGGTCATAGGTTTATTGTGGGTCACAGTTGAAGGTCATATTTGACTTTTTTCATGAATACAACCAGCTTATACATTTATGGACCTTTTAAGTCAACATTTTTCTTCCCATGCAAATATTACCTTTTCTTTTCATAACCACTTTTAGGTGAGATGTGACATCTTTTGTTCACAGATCTTGAATTTACTTACAGAACAAATTATTCACAGCAAGTATGATGGTTCCTCTACATTTAAAGTTTCAGCAATCGTAAAGGTCCATGACCAGATCCAGACCAGTTCTCAGTGACAGGATCCAGTTCTCAGTGACTGGATCCAGTTCTCAGTGACTGGATCCAGTTCTCTGTGACTAGATCCAGTTCTCATTGACTAGATCCAGTTCTCAGTGACTAGATCCAGTTCTCATTGACTAGATCCAGTTCTCAGTAACAGGATCCAGTTCTCAGTGACTGGATCCAGTTCTCAGTGACTGGATCCAGTTCTCAGTGACTGGATCCAGTTCTCAGTGACTGGATCCAGTTCTCAGTGACTGGATCCAGTTCTCAGTGACTGGATCCAGTTCTCAGTGACTGGATCCAGTTCTCAGTGACTAGATCCAGTTCTCAGTGACTGGATCCAGTTCTCAGTGACTGGATCCAGTTCTCAGTGACTGGATCCAGGTCTCAGTAACTGATGAGCTTATTTATGTCGACCCCACTCAATAAGAACAACATCTCTATCCCTACTACACATATCCTCTATAAAATATGAGGTTGTTTCTGTATCAAGTTATTTGTGACTGATGAGTTTAGCTTGTGTTAGCCTACACGATAAAACAATCTTATTGTCTGCATAGCCTCTCAGAAGTATGAGGTAATTAATGGTTCCAGTTCTAAGCGACTGGCATGGTAAGATGATTTAGGTGAATGCGAATAAGACACCATATCTTTATTACATACCTTTTAAGAAATATGAGGTTGTCCCTATATCTGCAGTCTCATTGACTGGTATACTAATATCAGCCAGTGTAAACGTGATCTGCAGGACGTCATCTCTGCTGCACTCACTGTCACAGACATATGTATCACACGCATGGATGCATGGCACACAAGGTGAGTAGACCTGAAGCAAATAGGTGAAAAATGATTGGTCAAGATAGCAATGCTTTTAAATTTAACTGCCTGAGGAGTAAACAGAAAATGATTTTTAAATATCCAAAATTAAGTTACATCTTACAAAGTTTGCTCTGTAAGATGTGACTTATTCCTCTCATGCTTTACAACAGCTGCATAAATGTCTTGCTTAGGCGACGAAAAAAGAAAACCCTGTTTTACGGGCGAGCGGACCTTTCGAGTAGGGTCGGTTGGTGGGGCAAATTTTTTCTTTTTATAATTTTTTTTCTTTTCTGGAGCTCAAAAGTGGCCTAAAATAGCCCCAAAATCTGAAAAATCAAGAGAAAAATGAAAATGTTTTACAAACAAATTTTCTAAAAAAAATTGCCAAAATTGATAAATTTTGGCTAAAAACAGGCTGATTTTACATGATTTTTGGAAAAACTAAAAAAAAAAATCTGCAAAACTGAAAAATCGGGGTCAGTCGGGCCCGTAAAACAGGGTTTTTTATTTTCATCACCTAGCTCATTTTTTATTACTTTTTC
This sequence comes from Ophioderma brevispina, assembly GCA_023653785.1. Lineage (NCBI taxonomy): Eukaryota > Metazoa > Echinodermata > Ophiuroidea > Amphilepidida > Ophiodermatidae > Ophioderma > Ophioderma brevispina. Next base: position 47,078 of record JAMKCH010048709.1, read on the forward strand.
TTCTTCCTCTTCTTCATCCCTGAAGATCATTTTATCTTTTCTAAATGTTAGTCTCTTTTTTTTTGTAAGTTTTGTTTGGATGTTTCTAGCAGTGCACTCTAATTTTCATTACTGCTGTCCATACACTACTTAATTTCTGGTAGGTTTTTCTGTATGGGTATTGTTTTTCCCAGTGTGCTGTGATTCTCATTACTATTCTCCTAGTGCATTGTTTTCCCTAGTATTACTACCATACCTCTCTGAATGGTTCTACATCATCCAGAAAGTCCAGCCCAGAGCTGCCCACTCCAGCAAGGTATCTGATGATTGGAGTGGTTCCACCACGGAATGGCAGACCGTAGCGACAAAGAGCAGATTCAGGAGGTGGCATCCTATGGAGAAGGGTTACAAAACCAATATCGTCGCCCACATCACATACTGTTGTATTTTACAAAACATGTTTTCCGAGAAAATCGCAATTGGCCCATTCCATGTCAATATTCGAGATGTGCACCGCAGCACGTCATGGATTTTTTTCGCTTTAAGTGTGGTGGTAGACATTGATGAGATATGAAAATCCTGAAATTTTGAGCATCATAGTCCATTTCGTTTTCCGACTAGAGCAATTGGAAATTTAGGGGGGGTCACCATCAAAAGTGCCGCCCAATGTGAAAGACTATGTTGAGAGGGTCACAGATGAGTAATGGAGCCCTCCACAACTTTGAAAATCACTCTCTATGGGTAATATTTGGTGTAGAATTCAAATCTGGCATCAGGAGGTTCATAGCGTGTTTACTTTTAGAGTTAATGAGGCGTAAATATGCGCCTTTGTTCATTCGGGGCCAAATCTGGGGGGGTCATAACTCCAAAGTAAGAAAATTTTTATTGTCCATTTTTTTGGGTCAGCAGTCAGAGTTTAACCTCGTAGAAACTTTAAAACACTACAATTATGAACACATTAAGAAACTAGTTAGGACTGAGGTAACAGCCACCTTGCCAACCCTTCACCTTGTCCTTTTTGACACATTTCGAAACCCCCCCCTGAACACCACTGTATGACCTTCTCCCCCCCACCCTCTACTTCATGAATATGGTTGAAAATATATCATTAAACAACTCTCCTGGAAAGAACTAGCTTGGTGGTCTTTTATATTTTTTCACAACCAAAATAACACACTCAAAGTTACCACACAAGTTAGATGTGACCCAGAGGTCATTGTAAATGCACACAGTGGTATATCATCATATACATTCTATGGTGGAACTCCCAAAAGTTGTCTTTGGTGAAACAAATTAAGACATCAAGACACTGCAGCTGGTTCTTCAAGAATATTTGTTCTTTGATGATGGTATCTTCAACATATCTGAAGTAGAGGGGTTGATTCTCCTATGTCAACATTGAATTTTCAGGGGGGCCAATTATGTCAACATGCAAAATATTAGATTTTTCAATAGGCTGTAACTCACTTATTTATAAACCCAGACTGTGGCTTATTATTGTACTGTCAGAAAGTCCTGCTGTGACTCTGATTTAACAAAGAAAATGGACATCTAAACCAATATTGTTACTTCCAGAGTTCTGACCCCCCAAACTTGGTCCAAGATTGAAAGATATTTCATTTTTTACACGTTTTGATTCATATTTGAATTCTAAACGACCACCAACAAAATACACCAGATTGGGATTTTCAAAGTTGGGAAGGTTCCATTACAGTTTATTGCCCTCAGTCAAAATTTGTCTTTCGGCATCTCACCGCATTTTTGGTGGTGACCCCCCTAAAATTTCTGAATCTCATGCAGGAAAACGAAAGGCAGTATGAAGCGCAAAGTTTCAGGATTTTCATTTCTCATCGATATCTAATCATCAACCAAACGAACAAAATCCATGACATGCTGCGGTGCAACAAATCTCGATGTTGACATGGAATATGCAATTCAAAATCTAATTCGACTTTCATGTCTATACAGTAGAACACAGCATAAACGAAACCTCTACAATCTTTTACTTGTTTTGAAGAAAACATTTTAAGTTCATATAAACAGTAAATCCACCTTAATCCTGTCAATATATATTATCTTAATTAGGCTACAAAGTTATAAGTCTGTATGTAAATACACCATAATGTATATGCAAAAATGACGCATATTACACCGTTGTTTTCCAATGTACGTAAAATAGATCAATATGTGAGAAAGCTTGATTACGAAATAACGATGGAAATACGTCAAAATAGGTCTGCATGTGAAATCATTTATTTGAAGATCGGCAAAATACAACGATATATCAAAACGTGGTAAGAATGACCGATTGGAAAATACGACAGTATGGGAAAATAAGGATATGGATGTTCAGGAAATGGACAACTAATCTGGTAATTATTAAAACTAATTAATTAGGCATACTCACATTTTGAAACTTTGTGCAGACTGGCAAGAAAATCAGAGAATAAGTAAGTAGGCGGATTTCGCAAAAACCGCAAAAATGTGAAATACGACAGTATGTGAGTGGGCGACGATCTAATTAAAACAGATACATACAAATTCTGCAGTTACATATAGATAGCATGCGATTGCTAATATGCTGACCAATGATCATTTCCACCTGAGAGATTTTCTGAAGTAGGCTGTGCCTTGTCTGGGTTAAATGGATCGGGGAGATCGGATACATAGTTATCGTCATGAAGAAGGAATATCATCGTGTGTCTGGGCTAGTTCTGGCATGCAGTTAATTTGCAACAACCAAATTCACCATCGGCATACAGCTCTAAAGTCCATTGGATCTGGAAACAAGACACCAAAATCTGAATTGCACACTGGTTTGTGTCATAATCTGCAACAATCTACTGGATTAATTTACGCAAGGGTTAACCTGCACTAGATAGCAAATCATAATCGCCTTTTGTTTTAACGACACTACAGTTATTCCCCCGAAGAGTCCTCCAAATATTTGCAATTTGCAGTGATAGCTTTTAAAATTGAAGGATACGTTTGTATAACTCTCATAAGTTTTTTTTTTCAACTGAAGAATAGCCAGATGAAAAGGAAGAAGAAAACAGCGGAGCAGTCTTCAAAGACCATGACTCTCCATTGAATTACGTGTTTTAGTAAAGTGTCCGTACGGACAGTAATGACTAGAATATCGGATTCTGTGCTAACTTAGGATGCTTCTGGTCTTATAATTTGTTGGTATAGTTAGCGATACCCGTAATTGTTACAGACATGCAAAATCTGATTTTTGATGATTTTTTCGGTTTTATGATTTAGCAAATCACTGATTAGGGCCTTTAAAGGAATTTATTGGTATAAAGCTATCGGCACCATATATAATGAAATATCCTAAAATATGACGTACCAGAGGTTTGCATGGTATTGGGAGTATTCCTGCGAAGAAAACTTCATTTTCACGCTTAACTTTCGATAGCAGTGGACGATTTAAAGGAGCCGCCACGTTTATTATTTACGTATCGTTTTGCCACAAGCATGTGTGTCTTTCACACTCAATTGAAAGATGATCGGGGGTTAGTCAAATTTCTGGCCTTCTATGAAGGACTATCGCGTTTACTTTTAACATTGGGATTTTAAAAAACACAGCTTAATTTAACGTTTCTTTAAAATATAATTTATCAAAAATGGACATTTACATGTTGTGCCTAATTTTATAAAATTGAGCCTGGATTCGAGAAGTCGAGTTTTAAAATAAAATTAGGAAAAATCTACATATACAAAGCGGCGCTACTCTGTACATTGAATAGTACGAGGATTGCTGAACCGTGCATTAGTGGGATTCGAACAATGATCTCTTGACAATGGATTCGAAACCTGGGCTTCGTAATGGAAGCACTGAGGCCATATGGACATCCAAAAGAGCCCAAGCAGTGTGGTTAAGAGCCGGTCATTATACAAAATTGTTCCCATTGAAATGGGATAAGCGGACCATAACAGATACAGAATCGAGCCAATTCAGTGAGCTCAGTTGTATTTGTTAACGTATGGGATGGAATGTCTCTAAAACGTGCAACCCGGGATGATACAACTTCTGTAAACAGGTGTCTCTGGACGTATGTGTTCGGTAGTATTAGGACCAAGATGCCCGCCCGTAGCTCCATTCATCTAATATACAATTACTGTTGTGTAGCCAATCCATTGTATAGAGATCAGTGGTTACAGTGCGACTGCCATAAAACTAAATATTACGCGAACCCCCCTTTTCAAATTGGTCCACGTTTCAGGATTTTAGTGTTAGGCAAACAAAAACCTTGGTTAATCCCAAAATGAATGCTATCAAACACCCCTCTGAACATTTTTATCATATCACTGAGTTTTTAAAAAGTGTTTTTTTTTTTTTTTAATTTACAAGCATAGGCTATAATTATATTTCATTAATCCTTTCCTTTGTTTGCTCAACGAAGTTCAAAAGGATGAGGCTTGTGGCAACTAGCACGTGATATATGCGCGTATGGATATATTTTCGCTGGCTTCTGTTTCGGTATGCATGCGGCGCGTTGTAAATATACCACGGGAATAAACATGGTAGCTTCATGATCGTTGTTTACAGTTGTTGTAATTTGGTCGGAATAAATCTGGATTTTTTCGCAAGGAAACTCCAATGGCCATGAAAAAACCATTCTGGGACATTTTATTTAGGGATATTTCATTATTATATGTTGCCGATAGATTTATACAATAAATCGCTTTAATCTTTACAACAATGGTGGATGGCAAAACACAATAGAGCATAATCATGTACAACCAAATACAACATTCAATGAACAATATATTGTCTGCCGTCGCGGTTTGTTGAATTGTGACAAATGTGGTCACATGAGGTAAACCAGGGTCATATGGGGTAACTAAGGTAAATGAGGCACCATGGTTCACACAAATGTACCAATAGGTGCTACTACCAAGGACCATGGTATCCAGTGTCATTAAAATTGATTCAATCACTGGAAACACAAAGCAAATTTGATATAATCTGACAATTTTAATTGCTGTAGATGACCCTTGACCCCACTTTGAGAGGGGTTACTGTTAAGCCTACCCAAAGATCATACATTCAAAGTGTTTCATCACACATTAAAATGTGTGCATGCATGTTGAAGCAGCAGACAATTTTGTTTCGGCTAGATATTTAACATGTTTACTGCAAAAAGATCCCAGACCAGATTTACACTACCAAAGCAAACTCAATGAGCCCTCTTGCAGATGACATAAGAAAGTATGTTAAAAATGTTTGGGATTTGATTTTAACATAATTATATGCTTGATGGCTGGGGGTTGGTAAGTTGATAATGAACGCCAATATGCCTCATTTGCCTGTGTGATCAGATGTTGTCATCACGTGTCAAAGGCCTTGTAATAACCTTGTGAAAAAAATGACAATGTGAAATTGTACAAAGTCAATGAAAACTAAAACAAAAAACGAACTTACAGTTATTCCAAATTATTTATATATATATATATATATATTATTACAAATAATCCTCATTATAGCACTTGGAAAACAAAAAAATTCTCTTACCTGGTAGGATCAGCTGGTGCCACAAGAATATAAATCTTATTAGTATGCCAATCCGCAGATGGGCAAAGGGTAAAAGGTTACACTTGACTTTCCATTGGATAGAATCAGCATGATCTATCTGCACCACAGCACAGCAAAGCCCGAGATACATTTGATGCGGGGGTATCATTTCCCCCAGCCTGAGAAAAAAAAAAATAACAAGCATAGTTGGATATTATCAGTCCAGACAAAGCGTACAAGTACGTATACATACAAGTAAGTTCCGTACAAGTACGTATTCATACAAGTACGTACATAACGTCATAATTTCCCACAATTTGCAATTCACTTTTAAAGAAATACATTAGGTTTAACATTTTCACCCCAGGACAGGTTTATTTTTTTACAGTTTTGAAGCTGTAATCTTCACTACATAGAGTGTTAAAGCTTATCAACAAATTGTATGTGCGGATTTTTGAATTTTTTTTTTGAAATTAAAGATATTAATTAAGAAAATGATATGAACGTCCTCAGTGAACACTTTTTTCAATAATTAAATTGCGACACATGAAACAAATTTTGACACATAGAATTGCTCTATAATGTTGTTTGGCATCATTTCTGAAATTTGTATCCTTTCTCATATCAAAACTTGAGATCCCAAGAGGATTTTGTAAAATTCTTTTGATTTCTATATAAATTTGGTGACGTATGTACGTACTTGTACGGTATAAGTACAAGACGCTATCGTCTGACACTGATGTGGTCAACCAATTACACTAAACAGTACAAGATGCTAACTGGATATCCAAGCTTTTGGCAACTTTTTGCTTGAATCAAAACAAGCTGAAGTTTGTATACATCCTGGGAAGTCTAAAAAAGTACAATGTTGGTTGCTTGGGCTAGAAACCGATTGAAGAGCAGTAATGTCTGCAGTTATTTTAGTTTCTCCTTACACTAATCAAAGAGTAGAAATAAGCTATTAGTTTGGGGATTATCATTTGGCAGAAACTTTACCCATGTTGAAGTAAACTCAAGGGCCATGGTCCATAACTAATAGCTTTGTCCTCCAGAACCCCAGATTTACCGGAAGTGCGTCAAAATTTTAATATATGAAGAAAGCTACTATTTTCCCTCATTTACCCTGTGAAAACTTAGGGATAAATGTAGATTGGGATGTTATTGAGCTGAAAAGTGCCAATTTGTTCGTCCCAATATTAATTTCTACACAGTACTCTAGGGATTGCAAATCATGTTTAATCTCATCCAAAACGGGTTGAAATCTCAGTACAAAAATTTACAGATGGGTTTGGGGTGAAGGCCATCTATCAAAATGAAAACTTATATATTTAAATCTGTCACCCCCCCTTTAAGATTCCACCATGAATTGACGTCTTGGTCTTTAAAAAGAGAAAAGTTTATCCCATGTATGCTGACATGGACATTAAGGGCCAGCTTTAGCTGTTCAGATAAATCATGTTAAAGCATATGTGATAACTTTAAGCGGCAATAGGTTTCTTGCTTAAAAAACCATCTTGCCAATAGTCTTTTAAGATCCCCTAAACTCTTACCAGGATAGAACTGTATCCCGCAGGGGCTCTTTGGGGTGTCCCTTTCCGCTGGATCGTCCAGCATCGACAAGCTCCGCTGCAAGTTCAGGAGATCTCACAATAGCGCCACTGATTGTTTGTAGGGTTTTTTCAGGTCACTTTGGAGCGGGAGGGGGCAGTGTTGCATTGGGATTGAGCAGGAAGTACCGTCCAGTTAATACAGTCATGAAAGAAAGTGAGAAAAAAAGTTGGTTGGTGGTATGCGAAAGTATCGTATTCTATAGTTGACCCTCAACTTTTTGAAGAATATTCAATCATTTGAAAACGGTTTAATGCGACCCAATAAAGTAGGGTGAACTCAGAAAAAACTAAGTTCACAAGCAGGGAACTAAGTTGGGCTTCTCAGGATTATCCTTACCCAACCCACACCACTGCATGAACAAGCTCTGTTTTAATACATTTTTGTGTTTTAAAGGATTTAATATATTTTCCCAGAATACATTCTTACCTTTTATGGGCTTACAGAAAGAAATGGTCTTGAAAACAAAAGGTTGATTTGATTACTTATATTTCAATATAAATACATAGGATGAATTTCATATTTGCTAATACAAAATTTTTTATGGCAAGTCAGTACAAAAATCAGGGCTTCATTTTTTAGGGACACCTGACATAAGGAAATTTTCCATTTTTTTTGATGGAAACCTTTAACCCATCCTTATGTTGACTAATAGGAAGCTTGAGGTCTCACTCCTTGATTTATGCGTTCCAAGCAGGGAGTAGTTAGGCATTTTAGGTAAACAAGTGCATCGTTCCACCAATGTTGGTGTGTGACCTTTTGACATATTGTGTGACCTTTGACATGTGTACCTTTGACCTCAGATTTGTTTCTGTGCTCAGGTCCGCGGTCCTTTTGACCAGATTTTGTGGTACATAGGCATTCTATGCAAAGTGACCTCTAGATGACCGTTGGACATTGTGGGTACTCCGAAACCTCACAATAATGCTTCTGGATTACAAATAATTGATGCTTAAGCGAGTGATAGAACTCATTGTATTAGAGCACAGTGGTAACTGAGGAAGGGATTGTTCCATATTTGTGTTGCTCTCTTATGGAAAGTAGGTTTTGCGTGCATTATTGTTTAATAAAGATGGTTCATAAAAGAGTGGTGGTTTGACTTTGGTACCCTAGAATGAACTGGGTGCAGAAGTGAAATGGAGAAGAAAGGTATCTGGGAAGACTGTTAACACATTGTGAAAATAAGCATAACATTGATATTATCCTATCCATCAAGTTTGTTCCACTTCAGTGTCCACATCATATCTTTACAGGAGTTCTGATGGTCAGCTGATAAAATTATAGTGCTAATTCTATTATGAAGAATTTGAAGTGAAATTGAAAGGCCTTAGGCAGTGACCAGACAAGGCTACAATAATCAAATGTGGCATAAACAATGAATTAGCAAGAAACTAGAGTATCCTTTGGAACATAATATTAAGTCTTCTAATACCACAAACACAGCTAGAAACTCTTAGAAATACATGTAGACATTTGATGATATGTTCAGACCAGGACATCAAAGGGTTAAAACATACACCAAGATATTAAACTCGTCAACCATTTCTCTGGTTAATCATTATGCAGTGCAGAGAAATATTATGGAAATTTATTGAGGGAATGTCGTTCTACAAAAACATTAAACTAAGTTCTATTGGCATCAAGTGAGTTGGTTTTAATCAACCATTTAGAAATTTGATTATAATAATAATAATTGGCTTTTATTATAGCGCCATCATCAAGCATCACAGCGTGTTTGCCTCTCTTATTACGGGCCGTCAGGAAATCATCACAATCATTCGCTTCATCTAGGCCGCCAGCTGCCACGCAACATCCATTAGCATTTTAGATGTAATATTCCCCATAACAGATACCGAATATAGTTGGGTTCGACGAAGCAAGCGACGGTTAAGTGCCTGCCAAGGCACAAAAACATGGTACAGCGGGGGATCGAACCCACAACCCTTTGGATCATGAGTCGGCAGTCAATCCAACTGGACCACAAATTTGACTGAAGTTCCAATTCAGTGTGTGCGGATTGTCTGAAGTACAAGGTGATCATAAGCATACATAGTACATTACAGTTAACACTATTTGGAGGATTATTGACAAAAATAATTAAATAGAAGAGGATCAAGTATAGAGCCTTGGGAATACCAATATTATATGTTTGTGAGAAGTCAGAAGAGTAGAATTAATGGAATGCATGAGTTTGGACCAAAAAAAGCAAATGGGTGCGCCTAAGAGGGTTGGCACATCTCTTGTCATTGGCATTTGGGCCCCCAAAAAGGGGGGGGGGATCCTTTAATGTTGCTGTGGGGGGTTGCCACTCTTCCCGCACAGCGAGTATGCTTTGCCTTCTCAGCGTATGCTGGTACCCATTTATAATCCTGGGTGGAGATTGAGCGAGAGTGGAGAGAGGCAAGTTGAGGTTTAAAAAGTGCCTTGCCCAAAGTGCACAACACATCAATTGGCGACAGCGGGGCTCGAACCCACAACCTTATGCTTATGAGGAAGAGGCTGATCCACTGCACACATGTGCTTTCTGAGATGGCCACTGAGATAGGATTGACTGAAACCAATGGAAGTTCAGAACAGTGATACCTTTTGTAAAGTTGTCAGTAAGAAGAAATGGTTAACAACAGTCAAAAGCCTTCTTCTAAGATCAAGGAAAATTGCTCCTGTTGCACAACTCTCATCCATATTGTTCAAAATAAAATCCTGTACATAAGCAAAGTAAGTAGCAGTAGAATATTGGTTCGACGCCTGATGGTTATCAAAAGAAGTCATTAGGAACAAGGTAGGAGTATTCATCATTCATTCAACCTTATTTAACCACGGAAGCCCACACTTCCAACACATGTATATACAAAAAATATAACGGACACTATTTCAATATACATATGCAGTAACTGAATTAAACTGCAAAGAAGACAAGAAAGAGATTTAAAAAGAAACCTTTTAAGTTATCTTAAAAGTAGACAAATTGTGGGAATTTCTTACCCTATCATCAAGATTATCCAAATGCTTGTACCTATATATTATAAGCTACGTTTTTTATAATTAGTTTTGGTTGTGGAATGAAAAACGTTATTTACTATGCCGAAAATTATTTAGTTTTAGACAAGATGAAACAGTAGAAGGTGAGAGTGCTAAAATTGTTAAAATTTGTATATCCACATTGAAGTATTATGTGATGCCTATCGAAAGAGGCTCCAATCAAGCTGATCAAGAACAGTGGACTTGGAATATCCCATGGAACAACACAATATAATAAGAGCGGCTCTAGTTGAATAATTTGAAGCTTAGTTACAATAGAGACCCCACAGTTACCCCATATAGGAAGAACAATTGCATTATAAAACCATATTGAAATATTTCGAAATGAGTTAGATTTACATTTCTTCAACATGAACATACCTTTAAGGGATTTTTTCAGAAATTGATCATTTGTTGGTTCAATGACAAGTATCATCAATTTTACCCTACCTTAAAATGTTTAAATTCATTAACTTTCTTAATATTAATACCATTTATAGTTACAATGCATTATTTATAGTTTCTTTAACATGGGGACAAACCGTTGTATAGATCCTATCAACATGAATCGATTTATCAGTGTTAAGACTAAGTTTGTTACTTTGAGCCCAAATTGATTTATAGGTTAATGATACCTTATCAGGGGGTTGGACACTTAGCGCCTGTCGACTTTTGCTCCTTTACCCCTCATATGGCTATGGCACCCAAAAATACGAAAGTTCGGCACTTCCATTGCATACCAACAAAAGTTATGGTCCCTCCGTATTTATTAACCTCACGGTCTATAGAGTTACGTGGTAACGTTAGTAACATGTACTATTGAAATCGCATTGCAGACTCAGCTCTAAATAGCGCCCTCCGCTCGCACAAAGAGGTCCACCCAGTTAAGGGGTTCCTACACTGAAGGTTTCCAATGTTCATAATTTTGTTTTTCAAATGCGCCAATTTCAGTTATTTCAAGGGTCGAATATGTGGTATGTTAGTATCAAAATTTAGCTCATTTAATGTTCTTAGGTTTATTGAATCTATTTTTTATGAATCAAGGTTATATATTGCTACATCCCTTGGGGTCTACACATTCGGTCCCTTCAATTGAAATACCCCTTGGAAAGAGTTTAGTTCCTAAATTTGTTTGTTTGTAAAAAAGAACTTTAATTAACCATATATCTATATTATGACTTCAGAATTTCACAGCTTTCATATAACAACCAAATTTTACTTTTTTAGTCCAAATAGTCAACAATTAAGCTATCCCGAGATTTGCCTGAGATTTTCAGTTGCTGTGTCTCACCCCTTAAATCTAACCGAAGTCGTTATAGCTCCCCCTGTAATCCAAGGCCCAAGGACCACTGTTCCGTCCACAAGTGTCATCTCCTGATTTTAATCCTCATTGTCCTTATGTATACAATGTTGATATAATTAGTTGTGTTAGAGCAAAATAAATGATAGTTCATCTGCATATACATATTAAACTTTTACAGGTTGGGTACATTAATTAGGCAATATCATTTATATAAATAAGAAAGGCAAGTGGGCCATCAATGACCCTTGGGCATTCCACAAGCTATGGCACAAGTATCTGAACGAGTACCATCAACATAAGTGCATCGAGTACGTCTGTAAGCTAAAAAACTTCGAAACCACTGAATAGTAATTTAATCCCATATAAGTGAGTTTATTTAAGGAAAATGGTCATGGTTTAAATGTGTCAAAGGCTTTTGTTTTAAATCAAGCATACAAAGTTCAATTAAATTGCCTTTATTATTTCATTTTATACCAATCTTCAGTGAGGTTAATTAGAGCTGAAAACAAGTCGAATGAGATGGACGAAAAACCCGATTGTTGATATAATAGTTATTATCATTTAGTTTAAACAATTGATAAAAGACAGCTTTTCGATACTTAGATTATAACAACTAGAATGGAAATTGGCTATAATTACTAGGGTATTTAGATCCCCGCTAAACACAGAAATAACTGTAGCTCTTTTCCAACACCATGGAACCTTACATGTTGTAAAAAAAAAAAAGGAAAAAATTTTGGGGTTAATTTAAGTGAGTAACAATTGGTGTGATGACAGGAAGAGATACTTTCAAAGTTTAAATGGTATATTGTCCAGACCCGTTAGGCTTTTGTCATCAGATATTTTGTTTAACTGATTGAATACATAATCATAAACTGACATGCCCTAGATTAAATGTCGGTCCATCAGAATGCCAATGTTCATTAAAATCACAAAAATCATTAATCTTCTATATGATTTGGCCATTGGATTATGAACAGCTCTTTCAATTATTTTTAGAATAATAGTGCAGAACGAATAGGTCTATAGTTACCCACATCTGATTGTCACCAGTCTTAAAATAGGGGATCTTTAGCTTTTTTCCATTCTGTCGCAAAACTGATGTACTAAGAGTTACAAATAAAAGCAAGGGAATTGATAATATTATAAGAGCTCCAGCTTCAGAAGTTTTACAACACCGAAACCATCAAAATCGGAGACTTATTAGTACACATATCACATATTTAGTGAGAGAGCGTGGCCTAAGCGGATTAGGGTCTTTGCCTCTGGCGCAAATTTTTTCTCATCAAATTGCCCGGGTTCGAATCCCGGTGGGCCGTGGCACCTTGCTGGTATTTAATTCTGGTATATCAATTCTTGCTTTGATCTGTATACCAGCTAATGATTAAATACATAATAACCGCGCTCCTCTCCATGGTTCACTTGAATTGGGCAAATGGATCATGAAGCACCCGCCTTCGTAGGGGACGTTAAGCCGTCGGTCCCGTGAATAGAGTCACAACTGTACATGTAACATCGCAGTCCGTGTCGAATAAGAGTATGGTGTAACCCTGACTGTCCCAATCCCCCCCATCCTCAATAGCGGGCCATGTTAGGAGCGTCGTATCATGGATACACGCGGCCCCCGGATCAGCACACTAGCTGAATAAATCCTGACACGACCAAAAACCTTACCAATGACTTGTGGATCGGCAAACAAAACAAACATCACATATTGTTTCTAAACAAATCTGGAGACAATTGCAAAACACTGAAATGAAATCACATTTGGAGTAAGTTTTTTTTTTGGTAGTCGAATGCCATGTGTATAATTGCCATCTGCATTATTATCATTAAATCTATCTGCATGAGAAGAACCTATAGAATGAAATAGCTCTTAAAAACATTAGGCGTAAACCCATCTTTAGCTGAAAGTGTAACCATCAATCAGTCTTAAACAAATTGGTATAGCTTATATTTGTTAGGCAAGCAGCTTTTTTAAAGTAGACCACAGTTTAATTTGAGTTGTTAACATTTTCAGCAATAGAGTTGGGAGTAAAATCTCTGTTTTAAGAAAGTGACGCATATTGTTTTGCTTTATTACAATAAAATTTAGCTATGTGCCAATCATGGGAATCATTTGTTATTAAGCTTTATCAAAAGTCAATCAACAGTTTTTGCACACAGTCAAAATTCACTATTAATTACTCCATCTGGTTTTGAGCCATTCACGACACACGGTTTTTTCTCTGTCTGGTGGTGGCATGTGCATCACAGGCCTACAAAACAACTCTTTCCAATATCCAATCATAGCAACATCATTACAATATGAAGACTTGATTCCAGTTAATACTTTTAATAGTATTAACAAAGTCAACTTTCATTAAAATTCTTATATGATCTCATAGGCCTCAAACGAGTTAAGCTGGCTAATATTCCGGTATGCGTACCTAGCCAAAATCTCGATAATTCTGAGCTTGCTAGTTTGTGAAATTGTTTGACATTGTGATGGTCATTTAACAGTTTTAACGCTTGACATGCACTTATCTGATTCTAGGTATGAATCATGGATTTTATTGCGGGCCGGTTTTGAATTCGCAACACTAGTTGAAATAATAATATGTCATTTTTTAAGGAGGTAAAACACAAACCCCACCCAAAACCAAGTGCCTCGCACTGATGCATTACCGTGCATAGGCGTGTGGGCCTATGTTAGGTATACACGTGCGTGAAATGCTGACATGTATCATATGGCAACATTTTAGTGGTACGGTGGCCGGAAAACGGCAAATATGGTTGTCCTTCTTCCAAAGTACTTGGCCGTGAGTCCACAACATTTCACCGCCGTATCGGTACAATCATGGTAATTTATTACCATCATTGTGGTGGGGACTGGTGGTGTGGCATATAACCAAGCTATAAAGATGCGGCGTTCTCACTTCCCTAATCAGAATGACCCACAGATCTTGTGGGAGGAATAAAAACAAATAATTATACTTGATATAGTTTCATTCACAAATAGAAATAGTTGTGAGTTATCAGGGAACTTGTATGAATGCCTTAAATATAAAAGTACTCCATACAAAGATGTAATACTCATATTAAAGCAATTCAAAAATAGTGTTGTTAAGTGGTGATTGCTGTTTGCAAGTGCTAATTTCGCCAAGTACAGTAACAGGACTTGGCCTGAAAAAACTATTTTTCCCTCAATTGATATGTACATGTGAAAACTGTATACCATAATTGATAAGGATATTTTATTTAATGTGCATATTATTTGCCTGACCGTAATGAGAGTAAGAGTTGGCCGACTGAATCATCGTACCTACCCACCCAATTCTGTTAAACTAGGTGGTACCATTGGGGTCGAAGTTGGCCTTTTTTTTTTATTTTGGGTAGGTACGCATCAATTATTGGCCAGCTTGACCCCTTCCGCTCTAATAGCTGTTGGTAGCCTAATTCTGCATGTCACCCTCATCAAGTGGTTGTCGATCATGTGTGTTGCTATTCAGGAAATCAATGGATTGTGCCTCAGTGGTGTTGTGCCTCTCAAATAATTCTATGACATAGGCCAATTTTTTTCAATATACACCAACATCCAAACTTACCTCATGATGGTTTTCTTCAAAGCAGATTCACAAATTTGTCGCTTGCCCAATTTCGGGTTCCGGTTCATCCAACTCGCCACTCACCGTGCACCACGGGCCCATCCCAGAACACTATTGATGTGATGGGCAACCTCTATTGCAGGAGCTGCCTTGATGTCCACACTGTATGTAGGAAAAAAGAGTAGCAGTGAACATCAATGAGACTTTTGAGCATTTTTGCACTGAGGATGCCCCCTGTTTCTAAATGACTGAATAATACAGGGGTAAAACTTGCCCACAGAACCCAATCCCAGCATATATTTGACCCCAAAATTTAATATGTTATCCTGTTAACAAGCAAACCTCTTGGAGATGCAAAATCACAGCAGTGCAAAGTCTGTTATTTTATTTTTTTTTAATTTTGATTTATTATTTAATACCATCAACATGTGTGGCCTACTGACCAGGAGTTTAAGTCCATAAACACAGGGTCATGGCTGGGTCATGAGCCACCATCATCATATCAGCCAACAATCCCTTTTGCAGTTGTGCATTAACCCTTAAGTGACCACGGGGTTTCACTCCCGTTAGTTGCCCAAGTGAACCCCACATGAAGTGAAGCCCAGCTTTCCCAAGAGAATTTTGGCACAAAATTAATACCACATGGTAAAGGGTCTAAGACAAACAGTAGAAAGCACCAAATCAGCAATAAAAAAATGAATGTATTATTTGGGCTTCAATTAGGGGCAATCATTGTTTTCCAACACAGAAAATTGAAGGCCAACAAGGCGGGAAATTCCATGAGCCACTTGCCCTTACATCCAAAACTTTTTGAGAACTTTTTATTTGTATCTACTCTAGAAGAACAAATTATATAACAGGTCGCCCGTCAAATTCCACAAAAGGGGTAAAAGTCCACTTTTTGCGATTTTGTTTGATAAAAGGTCATAAATGAGAAGAAATTTTGACAAGAATATCCACTTTTTTGGTGATAAAATGTTCAAAAAGTCAACAGACCATTTAGGGGGTTAGGTCCACTTTTTACCAAGAAAGGTCCACTTTTTGAATCAGGTCCACTTTTTTGAAATCCCGCACCCCCAAAAATCCTGCGTACAGCCCTGATTACAATATTTAAGACAAAACTTGCAGTTTTAAGACATCCTGGTCTTTTTTTAACCGGTGTTTGCAAAATATGTAATTTTCCCATTTTTATTGTAGTAAAATTGTTTACTACAATAAAAAAGCTTTGAAGTTTACATGTCTAGTGTGCACCTATATCTGCAAAAAACTTGGCCATCGTTCTTCAATTTTTAAAAATAGTCTCAGACGACTTTGCCAGTCAGTGCAAAGGGATGGGGTTCTATGACCCCCACATTACTCAATAACGGCTTGGCCTATTTTAAATTTTTTTGGTCTGAAAGAAGCGCATTTAAAAGTCAGACAATTACAAAAAAATTGGGTCTTACCTTGGTGTAGATATTCATGAGTTTAGACTAGAGTAAGACTCTTTTAACGGAAAAAAGCTGTACATCCTTGTAATCCTTTTGAGCTCTTAAAGAAGATTTCATGCTAGGCTAACTTCATGAGGTCTTACATAGAGTATGAACCAAAATTTGCCCAAAAATCCCACAATATTTTTGTTTTAATTATAATTAATCATTTGACAGTTTTTAATATGATTTGCCCAATTGTGTTGACTTGCCATTGGCCAATTTGCGCCATTTTCTGGGGAACTCATTCAGGCTCTCCATTCTATAATCCAAAAAAATAATTACGGCCCGCTTGAACTCTGAAATAAAGACTGAAATACTTAGTGCTCGTTCACTGGTATCCCCATAAACAAGTCCGCTGTAAGCCCAGTGTTTTCTCACGTCATAGAAAGCGTAGGCCTCCGTGTTTCGAGACCGTGTAATTTTCGTCTTTATTTATTCGGCTGCTGTGCTCGCCAGTTTCTCCGACTTCTATATAATATTTCTGGGGAAAATCCTTTTCTTAAAAAATGCCTTTGTTTTGGGTTTTTGACCTCCTGGAAACCCACTTGAATTTGTTTTGGCCCTTATTGCTTCTTTTTTTTTTGGGGGGGCGGGTGGGTCCAATCAGGTCTTCCAATCAGTCTCTAAATTCCACAATCACCCTACTTCAGTGAATAACTTGTTGAAAGGTGAATTGTGTTCCACAATAATGTCATCAGGTTTTTGGATACATCCCTTTTGTTTTGGCAAACAAGACTTGCAACCAGTCCCCCCAAAACCAAGCTTTCTTGAGGGGTGGGGTTCTCAATACAGATGACCACATTTGGACATCGTAAATGTGAGCCTCATTTTCAGCCTTTTCATATGATGAATGAGCCCTTTAAATGCAATCTGGTATAGTGATGGGCCACTAGTTGTTCCAATTTCTCAAAAAAATGTCAAAATATTAGGCTAATTTCCTTAAAGGTACTATAAGTATCAGTGATTTGCTAAATCAGAAAACAAAAAAATACTAAAAATCATTTTTTTGTATGTCTGTAACAAGTACAGATATCCTAACATGCCCTGCAAATGATAAGACCAGAAGCAGCCTAATAAGGACAAAATTGGAAATTTGAGTCATTACTGTCTGTAGGCCTACAGACACTTACTGCAACACGTAATTGAATGGAGATTCCAGGGCCATACGCAGGATTCATTTTGGAGGGGTGCAGGACCCCCAAAAAATGGACTTTTGGTAAAAGTGGACCTCGTAACTCTCCTTTAAATCGTCCTTTTTTGACTTTTTGAGCATCTCATTACCAAAAAGTGGACTTTCTTGTCAAAATTTATCTAATTTTGGACCTTTTTATCAAAAAAAAGAAATCAGCAAAAAGTGGACCTTTTGTTCCTTTTGTGGAATTTTTTTTGGGGGTATGACTCCCCCTGTACCCCCCCCCCCCTTTTAGCTCACTTTTAAGGTATTCCTGCAAATTTCAAATATTTTGACTCTTACAGGAAAATCACTGATACTAAAATTTGGCTAAAAAAATGGGCAGTTTTGGGGAAAAAAACTAAATTTGTAGAAAATTTAGCACAAAATCTGCATCTCATATCTACATATCTTGTTTTGTGAGAAAATTGGTATAGATAGGGAGTCTACTTGTCCCTAACCAAACTTAAACCAGGCTCATAGTCTGGGGCATGTCACTACAATCTTGGACAAAAGTATTGGCACACTTTTCTTACCGTACAGTAAAATCATCCCCCTCTCCCCCGGAACAAAGTTGAAATCTGAAATTGTGTTCCAGTGCGCCTAACAGTACTCAACATTAATCGGTGGGGAAGGGAGTTTTAGGGATTAGCAAAGACTTCAAGCTTGATACAAAAAAAGGTCAATTTCGTACCTTCAAAAATGGTCGCATTATGTCAATGTAAAAGAGCTGATTTCCACAAGGTGTGCCAACTACTTTTGACAAAGATTGTGTGCGCAAAGTCGAAAAAAAATCGTATAAATTCCGTTTTTTGGCCATAAAAAGAAAACGGATAAAGATATCAATACCAAATTTGGCACAAATACACACAAGAAAAGCTACTTTGATATCCGTATATAAAAATGTATATATCTTATGCGGCTTAGGGACAGGTCACAAATAATCAATTTAATGCATTTTGGGCCTATATGACCGATATGAGCACTGAAATGATTAACGTTAATAACATAAATCAAAAGCTATACTTTGTGCATGATCTTCTTACAATATCTAATAGGGAAAATAAAGCACACACACAAAAAAAAAAAACGCAATAAATGGGGCTCAAACTCACAATACAACATTTCATTAGATTACGAGTCTGCCATCATTACCGCTAAGCCACTCAGGTTAACTGTAGCAGTTATGTGACTTCTTAACATACATTGCTAAATATTTTTGTCGAAAGCAGTAAACTTTATTTCGCTGTTTTAGGTGTATAAAACTTTTATAATTGAGTAGATTACAACGATAATCCATACTATTGTGCAATTCTCACAGTGAAATAGTTGTTCTAAATCGGAAACGCACAAAATGCCAATATATATAAAAATAAGGTTAGTACTCTCTATTCTTTTATATTGTTGGCATGTCGTGAAGCTGTATTGATTACCACAATGAATACCGTGGATGATCATTTTTAGTCTCATTGATGAACGCTAAAATGTGTCTTTACATTGCAATGTTTCAGTATTAAATAGGTAGCGCATTGAAAAACAGGAGTAGACTAGCGTAATACGGCGTTGCATTGGAATAAGATCTCATCACCTCCTCCTCACCTCCTCCTTCCCCCTCCTCCTCCACTCCTTCTCCTCATCCCCATCATCATAATCGGTTATCTGTAAGGTTTCATTTTTGATTTTCACTGACATTATGGTTTTGAAATTAATCAATGCAACTTGAACATTGTGGTGTTATTTATTTCCCATGGCTAATTAAATTTTATAATTGGAATGCTTTACTCTAAAGCATTCTTGAGCTTAATTTTGGGTCACTGACGACATTGAGAATCTAAATTTTGTATTTGTAACTGTAGTCACGGTTTAGACATGTTATTACGAATACACAAAATTACACGATCTCTTCAACATCCACGCAGACGCACGCTACGCTCTCAACATGACACATGCACGCGAGAGTGCGCGCACACCGACCAACACCCACTGCTCACACACACACACACACACACACACACACA
>JAMKCH010048710.1:0-10959 GCA_023653785.1 Ophioderma brevispina
AGAGTAGTAAAAGGTGGGTGTTGCTATATTAGCAAAATATGTCTAAAATGGTCATTTCGGCGGCCATCTTGGAAAATGGCCGACAGGGACACATATTGCAATGACCTGTGATTGGACAAACATTGTAACATGCATTTAGCATATTTTTATGCCTAGTATATTCATAAGTAAAAGGCCGGTGTTGAATTATTAGCAAAATATGCCTAAAATGGTCATTTTGGCGGCCATCTTGGGAAATGGCCGACAGGGACACATATTACAATGGCCTGTGATTGGACAAACATTGTAACATGCATTTAGCATATTTTTATGCCTTAAGTAAAAGGTAGGTGTTGAAATATTAGCAAAATATGCCTAAAGTGGTCATTTTGGCGGCCATCTTGGAAAATGGCCGACGGGACATATATTGCAATGGCCTGTGATTGGACAAACATTGTAACATGCATTTAGCATTTTCGTATGCCTAGTATAGGCATTAGTAAAAGACAGGTGTTGAAATATTAGCAAAATATGCCTAAAATTGTCATTTTGGCGGCCATCTTGGAAAATGGCCGACAGGGATGTAAATAGACCATTTGCACGATCCCCGAAATGCATCTCATTCGGTGCCCATTTCCATCCGGGAACTTGCACCAGAGGTCATGTTTACAAAAAAAAAATTGTTGTTCGTTCGCGTCGCCGAACAGTGCCTAAAATTACAATAGGGTAAAGTGGGGTAAGTGGGACTTAAGCCTAAATTGGTTCGAAACAAAGACATGGTAGGTTTTTCTGAAATTTTAATATCAACTGTGGGTCATGAGGAATTTGTTTAACTACTTTGTGTATATGTACCACATGCATATTAATTAGAAAATGCGCTAATTAAAACTGTCCCAGTTACCCCATTTATATTCCCACACTGGGGTAAGTGGGACACGTACTTTGGGTAATTTATGCAAATTACGGATAAAGATACACGAAAGATATAATATTCACTGCTGTTTAATAATTGAATTTTTTTCAGAACACTTTAATGACATAACAATAACAAATAATGATATTATAATTATTTTTGCGCTCATAATTTCACGTCTTCGAATAACCTGCCGAAAACATGCCGTTATAATGTACAGCACATTGCCTATTTTTATCATTTTTGGTCTTAAAATTGCATCTTTTCAGAAAATATGTATTTTGATCATTTATTTGTGTATTTAATACATTATGGGCTTATAATTTTATTTTTCTCAAAAATTCTACCCAAAAATATTATAAGTAGCAGCTAATAGCCATGTCCCACTGACCCTAAGTGATTTCATTGTGGGGTAAGTGGACAGCCAGCATAATTATTAGCTCATTGCATATTAATTTGGCAGAATTTGGTTTTAATTTTTTGCAACTTCTTGATACAACATTAAGTTTATCCATAGATTAAATGTACTTAACTTTTCTCTACTTTTCAGTAAAAATATTTGCATTTTAACATTAACACCCTTAATAAAATAATTCTCAGATTTGGCACTAAATCGCGTCATTATTGACCTTTTACTTTTAGCACTTTCAAGATCGAATAAACCCATTTTTTTGAGTTTTAAATGAAGCAGAAACATGTTTTTACGTATATTTTGTTGGACACACCATGTCATATGTTTTGCCAACTTTGTTCTTGATTGAGGATTATTTAAATTATGGGGGGGGGGGGGGGGGTCCACTTTAAATACCCAGTTTCCCACTTTAGCCATTTTACCCTACAAAGTACCTTTTCACGTGAAGTTAATCTTCAAAATGTAGAAGAATATCTTAGGAACAAAAACACAATCGAGGCACTGTGTTGAAAATTCACGAAAAACGTGATATTTTCGTCCGAGATCGTAACTGTGCCCTACGTGTCACCTGACGACGATTACACAACTAAAGTTGCACTTCACAGTAGTATAGAGCCATTTTCATGAGTCCGTGACCATTTTAGGATACCTTTTTTTCTTGAGGGATTTGGCAGATGGACCAATTTTAACAAAAATAGCTCCTATAACACCTCCCAGAAATGACGGCTAACTTTTTACAGAGCGTTTTTCAAAATGGCCGCCGCCGCGATTTTAAAATACAGAAAACTGATATCTTGGAACCAGATGAGCTACAATGATGATGACATGTCATTTCCCACTAATTCTAGCACAATAGATTCAGTTGGAGTGATGTTATTACATAAACTGCCATATTTGACATCTAATCCAAGATGGCTGCCGACATCACCTTGGAATATAAATATCTTTGCTCCGATTATGTAAGACTGACAATAAATTTTTTTTTTTTCCTACTAATTTTGACATTAGAAAGCAAACAGCAATTGATTGTCGCATTTTGAGACTGTCTGGGCTCTCAATTCAAGATGCGAATTGAGCCTCTTGAAAATTAGATTACTGCATATTTTCTCTGGAATCACCGACCTAAGGAACTAGCATTGATGTCATTTCATTACTAGTTTTGTCAAGAAATTTCAACTGGAATGAGTGTATACAACATTTGAATGACAACGTTGAATTTGAAAATTCCAAGATGGTTGCTAGCAGCACATCTTGAAACATTAAAAAAAAAAAATTAAACTAGTTATCACCAATGCCCAAATTTTACATAAGGTATCATTTTTCTTATGTTGGCATCGGATAGGCTTGGGATGATGTTAGAATGAAATTACTCTTACTGTGTTAATAAGACGTGAAATGTAAACTACTTACTCCTTATAGAGCAGAAAACAAGTATATCATAGGGCCTTATTTTATTTACCATTACCGCCCCACGACAGAAAAGTTTAACACTTTTGGTCGTTAGTATGGTGCCCCTCTATATCATATCATGCCTAGTAGTTAGTGCTCTCAAATGTGCCACTAGTGTTTCAATAGGGGCCAATTTCAAGGTTCCCATGCTCCAATCAAGTTGAAATGTATGCCATGTTTGTCCATCTATTCAGTAAGGATTTTCCAAAAATGTATAGTGGTACCACCCACGACCATTGGTTTATAGACTGAAAATTGATAAAATGGTAAAAAAAAATCCATCCATTTACGGGGTCAATTTAAAAGTTATGCTGATTATATTTTAAATACTATTGCCTCTTATTGCTTGAGGAAAGAGACTCCCAAAATGTATAGTTTTGATTAATGTTAAATGTTTATTACCGAAGGGTCAAGAAGGTCAACACCACTTGGATTATGTTGCCCATTTTGTCCGAATATCTTGACAACTATGCATTGCAATACTCAAATATTCCTTATTTTACATTATCTAGATGAACAACTCCTTTCATTTTTTTACCAACATGGGAGCCACTTCTGATTGTGACCCCTGAACAAATGGAACTTGACCCTTTGTGTACCATTAGCCATTCTTACCCATAAATCCAAAACCATGCACAAATGGTAAAATATACCTTTGGATCCGTATGACTAGCCCGTCCTGGCAGTAGTGCATACATTTCACATGATGGGAAGCATTTAAAAGTTGACCCCCTGTGTGACCTTAAATTGGCCCCTACTTTACAAAAGTGAACCACAATTGGGAGAGTACTAATTACATAGCATTGATAGAGGGTCCGTACTATCTATCAAAGGTGTCAAACTTTTCTTAGTGAGAGTGACGAGGATGTTGGACCTGGAATCCATGCGCCGGCCCATTATTTGTTTTTGAGTAAATTACCGGGGACCCTGAACTGACTGTTTTCAGGTGCGGATATGCGGCCCTGATTTATGGACTTTGGGGGCTTAGAAAATTTGGTCTGCCAAAGTACCAGGTATCGGGGTCCTTAAGAATTAAATTTTGAGAAATCTATGCGGCTTAGGAGCTGGAATTTGGCTAAAGTTTAGCTTCTTGAGTCCAAAGATTTCTAATAAGGGACCTTTTAGAACTGAATTATACTTAAACTGGTGGTTAGGAACTGCTGGCGAGATGACAAATGTTTCGGATCTTAAAGGGCACAGGCACGTTTTCAACAACATTTCTTAAAGGAGCTGGATAGATTGGGAGTTGCATTGGACAGTTTTACTCCATCGAATATTATAATAACCACCTAGAAGGGACCTCGTTTCAAGTTGGAAGTTAGTTGGTCCCTTTCCAGCCTTTTCTCTTATGCAATTCGATCACATGATTGCGACAAATCTGTCCTTCTGACACTGAGAAATACAAAACCTATGTACAAAGCAGCATATGTTTGCTCAGAGAATCTCAGGGATCCTGTGTGGGTGAAACACAACACAACTTGACATACTAGGTTGTTTTGTTTTGATGAGGATATGGCTGCATCAATTTCATCATTGCATGTTATGGTAGGTGTTATCGTACTCTGGGGTTTATCTCAGACAGACACATTGCAGATGCCTAGACAAATCTAAAAAACATAATTTGCTAGCGGCGTGTGGTATGGAACTCCCTTGGGAGGCCCAGAGGTTCTCTCAGCGATTTGAGATTTGTCATTCACTCCATATTTGTGATGCAAGGATGTTGTTTGAGATAGAGTTACAAAGTAGAGAGTAATGAAAAGACGACGATCACCATATTCTAACACACTCCAGATATTCTTCGTCCGCACTCAGAGCGAGCAATTATCTTGCTTTATGTGCAAAAAAAAATTACCAGCTCCACCATCACATCAATCGATTGGTCACTGATGGCACCTTTTTTGCACCAACAATGGTTTCCTTTCTAATCAACATATCCCCCATCTTAGAGATTAATAAGCTTAGAACTGTTACTTTGGTACAAACCATTGTGAAATTTTCCTAATTCCTATAAGGATCAAATACGAGATTCAGCCTTTGTTTTTTAATTGCATATAGCATTACAAATCAGCTTTTGTTTTCATTTGAAGTCATTTTTGGGCAAATATAAAGGTGGCAATCTATTGAAATCCTATTTTCTGTTATACATATCACAGAAAATATGGATGTTGTTGCAATCTTTAAAGAACACTGCCACATCGTGCATAGTTGAGTTGTTTGCATGTTTGTGTGTCTTTTACATGAATTACCCTCCCTTAAATGACTGTCTTTGTGTGTGAATTAGTATTTGTAATAAAATGCCTCCGGAGTGATTGTATTCCACTGTGTCTTAGGTTGTACAACTGAAATGTGACAATACATTATCAAAGCCTGGGTTATTTCCCTGAAACCATTCAGACTGGTCCACTTGCCACCTTATTTATGTTATCATTACCCTTAATCAAAAAAAAACCTTTTTGACGAAAATGAAAAAAGGGCTTGGAATGACCAACTGACATTGACTTAATTCTTGAAACTACGCCCTTCTAGGTGGGCTATTTAAAGTATTCCTTGGGTAAAACTGCTTTTAGTGCCCAATGCAGTACAAATCTTTCCAGTTAAGCTCTTTTAAGAATTTTGTATTCGTTGGACTGTGCCTGTGTCCCTTTAACGACCCCCCTTTTTGCAACTCTCCAGCAGTTCCTAACCGCAGTTGAAGCACAAATTGTCAGTTCTAAAGGTCCCTTATATTGGAAATGTTTGCCTCAAATCTAAACCTAACAAATATTTCAAAATCTCACTTCCAAACCCTACTTTGGCGACCAAATCATTTTTCCAAGCCCTAATTTTCGAAAATCAGACCGCAGCGGCACATCCCTACTTGAAAAACTGTTAAGTGCCCCCGGAAATTATACTCAAACCACCTAAGGGTGGTTTACATTTTCAAAATCGTAATACAAATTAAATGATAGTTTACTTTTCCATCTAGGAATCATCGCGTACCTCCAGACCCATGCCCATTTTCACAGTATTTTTTGTGATGGGTGCTTCAATGTAATATGATTTACAGCCAAATTAGAAAGAAAATGATATCGTTAATCTGTCAATTAATGGCTTGGTGTAAAATAATTTATTTTTTTTAATTTTTAAGATGGCTTCCTAGCCACATCTTCGATTTTTTAAAGGTCAACGATGTCCCTCAAATGTTTATACCTATTCCATTTGAATTTTCCTGACAAAACTAGTAGTGAAATACATCATGCTTGTTCCTTTAGGTCCTGTGTTGCCAGATAAAATATGGCAGTATCTCATTTTTCAAGATGGCATCTGGTCGCCATCTTGAATTTTGAGAGCCAGACAATCTCAAAATGCTACAATTACAATTCGATTTGCTTTCTCATGTCAAAATTAGTAGGAAAAACAACTTATTTGTCAGTCTACATAATCTGAGCAGAGCTATTTATATAATATTACATTTCCAAGGTGATATCGGCAGCCATCTTGGATTACCGGTCAAGATGGCACTTATATGTAATAAACATCACTCCAACTGATCTATTGTGCTAGAATTAGTGGGAAATGACACTTCATCATTGTAGCTCATCTGGTTCCAGAGATATCATTTTTATGTATTTCAAAATGGCAGCGGTGGCCATTTTGAAAAACGCTCTGTAAAAAAGTTAGCCGTCAGTTCTGGGAGGTGTATAGGAGCTATTTTTTGTTAAAATTGGTCCATCTTGCCAAATCCATCAAGAAAGAAAGGTATCCTAAAAATGGTCACGGATCTCATGAAAATGACTCTACTATAGGGCAAGTTTTCTGGTATTTTCGATACGCTCCTAACCGTACAGAGGCTGGTAAAAGTTCCCGGATGGAAATGGGCACCGAATGAGATGCATTTCGGGGATCGTGCAAATGGTCTATTGCGATGGCTCATGGTTCGTACTACTTTTCTCTACATCTATGCCAAATTTTATGCTGTTATCACAAAATGCACGATAGGTTAGCTATGCCGCCTCGCTATACTAATTAGGAAACAAAACTAATCTAAAAATATTATTTCTCACACAGTGACTGTTATTTTTCTATATTATTTAAGGAAAAATATTAAAATGTAGGGTTGGTGTTTATTCTTTTTTATTATAATATTACGGAAGAGCTCTAGATTATGCATTTCACTCTCAGATTATGTGGTATTCCGTAATTTTTCAACCGGCGAAGAGTAACGTTTTCAGCTTTCAGCCAGGGATCTTCCTAAATAAATCAGCTCTCATGCTCTCCGGAACAATGGAATCAGGCAGTCCCTAATCTAAACGACTTGTCTACACTTCCATTTTTAAGAGGTAAGGAGATATTTGGTTATTGTACTGCCCAACTCGATTTCGGGAGTTTTTCGTAACCTAACCCATCTGACACTTTTTTCTGACACATGGACATACTTACTTAGACTCATGGACTTAGTCTTATGAATTCGGAAACCCTTCAGGCTTCAGAAGCGGCTAGGGGCCGACCAAGTAACCTCATCAATCAATAAGATTATGGTATGCAGGGCTCATGCTAAGGATTTTTATTTGTTTAGCAATTTTTGCAACAGCTCTTGCTTGATCACGTTGATAAAAAAAAAAAAAAAAAAAAATGCTGTCATGAGCCCTGATGGTATGTGTGCGCTTTATTCCGTTAATGTATTCATTAAGTATTACAAAAAACGATATTCTACCGGCTCGGATTGCGTGGCGTGCGTATATAGGTGCTCGTCTTGTAATCTGAAGCATGGAAGGTCGTGGGTTCGATTCCCACTTCTGACGCAAAATTTTAATATATTTTAGATGTTGCAATGGAAACTCAGAATTGGTTGTACTGCAAGTTACACTGGTAAGTAAGGCGTCAGGATTCGCGGAATAAAGCACCACAGCCTGCATAGTTCGGTTAACGCCAATGCTAGGGTTAGTATGCCCCCGGGTCTACAAATACGTTGCGGACAATATCCAGTTTCAGCGAGCACACGAAATGCACATTTCGAGCAACTATGCATGCAGACGTTTAATCACACCATATGCCCATTTGAGCAATATCACAGGGATTAATGTTAACTAAGGCCCTGTGCGGTTAGTACTACATGGGTTAAATCCATGGGTTCCTACTGTCACCCATGGAAGACAGGGTATTGAAAAAGCACAACACAATGGCCCTAAGGTGGTTGTTTTCATGCTGTAACTGCCTCAAAAATAGTGAATATGAGTGAAACTTAACCTTAATCTCTTTTAGTTGTGACTACTAAGTCCAAATTGTCACAAAGTACTAACCTAACATAATTGGTAAATTTCATAAAAATCAAAGAAAAAGTGGTTTTGTGGTCATTGTAATATCATGTACAAATATATAAACAAGCCTCACTGCCAATCATGCCCATTGTTGAGGGCCCGGGGTTGAGGGTGTTGATAAAGCTATACATAAGGTGTGAAATGGTGTTGATGAGTGAGCATCTCTCAATTCAGTGGTCTAATATGATAACATTGTCCAGTAATTATAGTCTTGAATCAAATAGTACTACTCCTGTCAATGAACAGTAAAATGATGTCAACTAAACTGCTGCTGTGCAATCCTATGTCTGTCCTTGTGTGTCTGTGTCTGAGGGTTTGTAAGAGCAAAGCTGAAGACACATTCGATGGGTGTAGGTTAGTACTATCATTGCGATTACTCACTTTTGAAGGAAAAATCAGCAATTTTCTTCGGCTCCTATCCATCGCTATATCCGGGCTCCTATCACAGCAGCGGCCATTAGTCCTGCTGAGCATGACTCCTCCATATGTACATAATCATTATGCCATTAACTTAATCAGAGGAGTCGTCATGCCTTATGGTATGCATCTGATAAGACCAAATTTTTGAGTCACATTAATCAACAATTTGCACTCTACTAAAATAAATATTATTACCTTTATACACTTTGGAAGTATCACTTAGAGTGTTACCAACCACAGTAAAGTCCTCAATATCTTAAAAAACTCTTCCAGGATGTTAAATTTAATCAAATTTGACGACATTAAAAAATTAAGACCGGTGACAAAGTCCAGCTTTCGTATTGTCAGATAGTTAAACGAAAGCCGTTTGAAAAAGGTTTCCACTGACATGTTTCACATGTTGCAATATGATAAACATAGCGCCTTGGGCGTATTTTAGCCAACTCGCTATTTGAATGCAACGAGAATGAGACTACTACTGCATGAATAAACCTACGCAGGTTATAACATTGATTTCGTCACCGGGCGGAAAAACACCTTATTTCTATAACCGGGCGTATTCTGCCCAACCTAGGATGCCTTCAAGTGTTTCATGCGCATGCGTTGATCCTGATCGGCCATTGTACGTTCCCAGGTTCTCTTGGTTACACAACGAAAACAGTTTGATATTTTGGCCTTTTCTGCACTTCATTTTGATATTATTGGTGGTAAAGGAGAAAGTGTTTTAGTGGAAGCACTCGTGGAGCTTATTGTTTGGAATCAGGTAAGATTTATGAAATTTGTAGGCGTAATGTCGTCAGTGATAGAATTTTGAAGGCTGCACGATTCGGTACGACCTGATGCAGTGTTTATTTGGGACTTCACATATAGAAACCGGTTAAAGGCATACTGTTAAAGAAACGTCATGTGAAGTCCCAATTATTGGGACTACAGACAGCGGCCATTCATGTTTATAAAATCTCGAGGATGCCGGGAACGACTGTGACAGGGCCCCCGACTCCCCCGTTGTTGGCAATTTTCACGTTCGTCAGCAGCTCTGTTTGGAGCTTACATGATTGCGAATATACTGTAATCGCGGCTTAGTAACGCAGGAGTACAACAACCATGGATCAACGTGAGATGTTAGCATGTGTCGGTAAGTATTTCCTTCCTTTTTTTTTTCATTTTAAAACAACGCAACAATCAACATACGGACCAATATTGGACATTCCTCACAGTGGTCATCCTCTACAACATAAATTAGGGGTGATAAGGACTTTGGTTCCCACAGAGCAGAAACGGTAATTTCGGAAGAGCAGGACAAAGTTAAAGAACTGGAAAACATAAGATCAGCTCTGGTAACACGGGGTAGAAGAGATCACATTTCGCAGTAGCTGGACGCACCAAGAATAGAACATACAGTTTCCCATCCAAGAGGGGGGTGCCGGGACCCCTAACAAAGGACATGTCAGCTTACCATATGTGGAGGGTGTCTCGGAAGGCCCTCCGTAGAATTTATGCAAAGGAGGAGTTCAAGTACACTTTCCGCCACGTAACACACATCGCGAACTGCTAGTTGCAAACCACAGGAAAAGTCAAGCAGGAAGAATCAAAGTGGACCTCTTGTTATCTATCCTCCTGTGTGGACTGCCACGCCTCTTATGTGGGGCGAAAACTAAAGGACCTCTCAAAACCCCGCATTTTATGAACATACTACCAGAAGTGAGTCGCCCATATATCAGCATACTAGGGGTGGGCATAGTCTGCCACCAGATCAATATTAAGATCATTGTAAAGACTCGAACTTGACCACTAGAGGAATCGGGAGGCCATTCACATTAGGATCCACAGTAAGTTCCCTCAACAAGGATGCAGGCAAGAGCCATCTTCCCAGCAGTTTACAACTTATCTTTTGTTGAGCCGACTGGTCAACCAAGATCAAGCAATTGGCTCAAACTCTCTCCAATATCGGGTTGAAAAAGATCTAAGCGACTTGCAAGATTGAAAGCTTCCCCAAAGGTGACAAATTTTAGTTTTTGTGTACAAAATCATTAATATATCAGCACAATTCAACATAGTTACAATTCAACAGAATTGTTACTGAAAGAGTATTAAACTGCCGCTAGAGACCTTTAGGAAACTGAAGTATTTGCTAAAAGGATTTTTTGAAGAGCACATTAGTTGGTCCGTTGTCCCCCGTTCAGAAAAACCGGCTTCGAAGAGGTACTTGATCGCCACTAAGCTGCACAGGTTTAAGGACTAAAATAACCCCCGTCTTTTATTCCATGAAGGGTTTCCGAACTAAAGTGGTTCAGATTAAACGAACTCTCCTCGATCATTCATGTCGATTTCATGTATTTTGTCATTTATCGTAGTGTTCTCGCATGATTCCATGACAATTCATGCATTTATTTATTTATTCCGTCGCGTTGATGTGTGATGGGTGGGGGTCACAATACTATTATTAAATGCTTTCATGTTCTCTGTACTGGCTGCTTCAAAGTGCTTGT
>JAMKCH010048711.1:0-10841 GCA_023653785.1 Ophioderma brevispina
AGTAATAAACACATGCAGCAGCGATTAATCCATAGTAAAAAAATAAAATTATACATTTTTTTTTTTTTTTTTTTTTTTTTTTTTTTTTTTTTTTTTTTTTAAATAATATACAGAAAGAGAAAAGATGAAAGGAGGAGACGATGAGCAATGAACCGAAAGACATAATTCTTGTGTTATTATGCGAGGAGTATGTGTGGATAAATGAACATACGCAATGAAGGCTGTTGGTCCGGGTTCATAAGTCTCAATTACATATAAATTAACAGTAAATTTCTGAATATGGAAACATACAAACAATAGTAATAATCATGATAATATTGATATAATGTGCACAACCATACGATCATTATAAAAACAAAATAAATTTCAATTGTATCAAGGCATTTAAAACATTTTTATATATAAAGTATAAGTTAATGAAAAGGGGTATCGGTCAAATTGACTCCCTGTACACATTGATAGTGATTCACGTAATTATGAAAAAGGGATGGAACATACGTTGGACGTGAAAAACCTATGTTGTGTACCGAGGTGCATTACCATTTCCACATTGCCACAAGCCCGTAAGCCATGATATACTTCAGGGCGTCACACACTAATCACCCACCATTTCATGCAGTAATGCTAATGTTACTTCCGGTAAAAAACAGCTAATTTGACCCAGCCAGATGATCAGATTGAGGGGCTTACGCATGCTCACTCGCAGACATCGCTCCCTGCGACTGGTAAGTTATCAGGGGTTTTATTTAGGGGCTATCGTAGCGGGAAATGCCAGAGCAACCGCGGGCTATCAGATTGTGCCATGCCAGTTATACACTGGCAGAAATTAATGTTTTTTAAAGCTCCACCCAGAGGCCTAGGTCTAGAGGCCCTGTTATTGTTACTCTAGTCCCAATAATTTGGTACTCCATGATGTTCTTCAACATTAAACAGTATGGGGGCCTTAACAGTCTATATGTGAAGTCCCAAAACATTAATGTGTCATCAGCTATGACATTTTTGTGTAGCCTTAAATATTTCAACCACTGACACATGTCACCTGCCAATTTTCATATAATCTTACTTGATTCCTATTCACAGCTTCACCCCCCCCCAAACAAAAAAAACCCCCGTTTTTTGGCGAACACTCTTCAAGAACCTTTAGTCAGCATATTCTAATTTTTTAAACATGCGTGAAGCTAAAATAGCAATATAAATCGGGACGTAGGTCCACCCGGTCAATCTTACAAGTCTTTGGAATTTCCTTAAATTCACTTTGGGTAAAAGAGTTTAATGAAGATTTTACGACTATCATGTGTTGATAACACTCTAAGGAATACTTTCAATGTGGAATCGGGTATATTTATTTGTGTGAAGCGTGAAATTAATTGGAGAATGGGAGAAAATTTTGTCATATCAGTTACACACTTTTTGGCATGACTCCTCCGTTGATTAAGTTAATAATGGCATTTATGATAATTGCCTTCAACTGAAGGCCTTCACTAGGCAGTCGACAAGCATCGCATACAGTCTTTTTAAGCAGCATTCAGTAGTCTAAATAGATCTCATAGTCATTTACATATATTTATAGGCCTTCGAAAAGCCTTCGAAGGTCTATAGGCAAGGTCGTAGGTCTTCCCACAGCCATTAACATGCAATAGCTAAGCCTCATTAGGTGACGCTTATAGGAAGCGCTAAATAGCAGTCGCTGACTATCCTACGAAGCGCTATATAAGCAGCGACTGCCTACGAAGCTCATATAAGCAGTCGACTGCCTATTCTACGAAGCCTATAAAGCATCACTGCCTTCAATGAAGCCCTATTTAAGCATCCAACTAACCTCTCCGCGCTCTATATTATGGATTTGCCTATAGCTATTTTTTGTCCCCGCGCGAACGAGTTCGGAATGGGGACTAAAATGAGCATCGTCGTCCATCCGTCCGTCTGTCTTTCAAATGTTAACCCGCGTTGTATACGATTATCTGGAGTTCCGCCGGAAGGTAGACATGATGTAAACTGGTGGAGAAGCGGGTGGATTGAGTTCTCGATCGTGATTAGATTTTTGGCGTAAATATGCTATTCAGTTCTAATTTGCATAATTTAATTAAAATTTCCTGCAAGGCCTGTGTACAATTTTCTGGAGTTCCGTAAGGCGATTAATGATGTAACTGGGTGTAAGGAGCGGGCTTAAAGTTCTCACTGATTAGATTGAATATGCAAATGAGCCAATTATATGCAAAAATCACAGCGTAATTGCTATAGGGGTGGTCTATCGAGGGGTCAAATTTAGGTCATAGATTCCAAAAACATGCTCATCACACCTTAGTTTTATGAGATGATGGCGTAACGACACCAATCTGCGAAAAAAAATTAAAAAGTGAAAATTTCGGACTGCCCCCGCCGAAAACGTGAAAATCCAAGATGGCCTCCGAAAAACACATTTTTGGCAATAACTCGGCATTTTCATCTTTTTGCCTGGTTTTGGGTTCTACCCTAGGTTTTTTGAGGTCCTCTGGATCTAAGTATCACTTCGTATTAACACTGTAGTGATCTAATTTAATGTCGCTGTTATAATTGGTACTTTTTTTTTCTTAAAAAAATGTTGATTTTCAGGACTGGAGTCGCAAATAGCTGCGCTATGCACCACTGCTTGAAATGTTTACAATGTCATAAACTTCATACCATTCATGCTGCTTACTCTCTCTAACTCCATTCCCTATCCTCTTCTTCCATTCTGCGGTTTATGCAAGTTGTAGCATGCATCATCATCTCTGCTTTCCATACTGATAACTATACATTAGCACTGTAGTAGAGGCGTAATATGACCACATGTCCTCCTATACAACCTTGAAAAAATTTAAAAGCGAAATCTTTGTACTATTCTGGTAGGCCTAATATGATAAGTACCAAAAATGGTTGTCCACCCCCACTTTCTAGTGATGCGTTAGTCAGATATTCAAGGTCAAAGGTCAACACCTTATCTGGCTATTGATGGGTTATAACGGCTCATCCAATTGGCCTAGAGCAAAAAGATGGTGTCTATACCATGTTTGGGGTCAATAAACACAATCAAAACAGTCTGGAGGCTTACAAATACGGTCATCATTATCTTCAGCATAGAAAGCACTTTTAATCAAAAAATTTCCATTCTCCACGGTTTCCGCACCATAAATTAGCCAATTCGTCAGTCTGTACCAGTTCCAAATAAACCAAAACTTGACCATAATCTATAATGAAAACAGCCAATACTATTGTAAAATCAGTGGATAAATCGATGATTGATACTACTTACCATTCTTGGGACACATATCATTTGGAACCACATCAGAAGCCTATTACCACTGTGTTGAAAATAAGCCAACTCCTGAAAGAAACTGGCATCACGGGTGGCAGGATTTCGCCTTGCTCCCCCATGTTTTCCTCACAAAAATAAAAACAAAAAAACTTCAAACAACCTCTTGAGGATGGAGAATAACAATAGTAGAGCTTAATGTGACACATGTCCTGTGTAACCTTGAACAAAAACTACATAAAAAAGGACTTTTTTGTATATCTCTGGTAGGCCTATATATTAATAATTATGGAATTTGTCGGCCTTCTATAGTTGCTTTGGCTCTGCGTTGGTCAGATATTCAGGTCAAAGGTCATTACCTTTATAAGGCATGTGATGGGTCAAACTGCTCAGCCAATTGGACTAGAAACAAAAGGTGGGGTCGTCTACATTGTTACCCATGTTTTGGAACAATAAAAACAATAACTAATGTTTTAAGGCTTACAATGCAGCGAACTTTGCCCTTGTTAGCATAGAAAGCACTTTTAATCGCCAAATTTGTACAAAGAACTTTTTCTCAACGTAAATTACCAAATCTTCATTCTGTCACAAATAGTAAACACATATTTGACCTTAATATATATAATAATGAAAACAGCTACAATATTATTGAACAAATTTTTTTTTTTTTTTTTTTTTTTTTTTTTTTTTTTTTTTAAATATTTCATTTGGGTACTATTAAAAACCCGGCCATTACCCACTGCTAAATGACCCACGCCCGAATAGTCGGGACATGGCACCACCAATATCACGGACCGGACCACATCAAGCGGCTCTGTAATTCGCCTTCCACAAATATATCTCTCACAAAAAAACAAAAAACTCGGACAAACTCTTGCCACGACCTTCTTGTAGGTGGATAATAACACTCTGAAGTGAATATCATACTATAAGTGCTAGCTTCTTCCACAACCTTCTTTAGCACAGAAGACCACTGCATTTAATCTTGAGATCCCGCAGTCAACTAACAACCCAGCACGAGACAACGTTGTCGACGAGGTGGGCATCATCAGCAAGTTTTGCGTTGTGATTTGGGATAGTAGTGGTCAGTGAAACTGGTATCCTGCCAATGTGTAGAGAGCAGCATAGTGATTCCTATGAAATTGAACACTTGAAAGAGGCACTAGGCAGATCAGCATCAAAACTGGCGATGGCCACAGTGCAGATATTCAACAGTGTCTACCTAACAAATTCTGCCCTGCAATGTCATCGGGTCATGGAAACGTCATCGACAGAAACATTAGACTTTTGAGCTTGACCAATTGGCATATTACTGATGGATTTACAAATCATTCTTCCATTAGATACTTTTAGATTTGAGTGATATCCTTGGTTACTTACTTGTGATGGTCCACTTTTATTTAATCATAGACCAAGACTGTCAGTCTACTCCCACGTTCATAAACTTGTGCAGGTATAAAAAATTTGCGCATGCGCATGGAAAATGAACATCATTAGATATTACCACTACTGTACATGAGAATGCAAGTTAAAACCTTATTGTTAGGTATAATCAGGGTATCCATGTGAACATGATTTTTAAGACAAAAAAAATTCTGAACTAAGTAACGATGAGTGTGTGTCGGAGGGGTGACAGGGGATAAAAAAGTCAAATTTTGGTAAATTATTATCTGCTAAACCTACAGTGTGGATCACTCAGCATGTTAAACTAATACCATAATTAGATCCAGTGACCTTAAAAACCTAGATGGCTAGACACCAAAACCATGCCAAAAGATGAAAAAATGGCCGAGTTAATTGCCACAATGTTGTTTTTCCGGTGGCCCCGCCATCTTGGATTTTCGCGTTATCTGCTGAGCAGGCCGAAATTTTCACTTTTTAATTTTTTTTTTTTTCGCGATTTGGTGTCACTACGCATCAATCTCATCAAACTAGAAGGTGTGATGAGCATGTTTTGAAACTATTACCCTCTATAGCCCACCCTATTGCTATAAATTTTTGAACAGTTACAATGATAACTAAAAATTCATGCGCTGCATGAAAACCTATCATGGTGTCACATTTTTTTGCAATTTGAAAGTAGGTGGTATATGCGGCTTAGGTATGCAATGAGCTATGCATAATTGCTGTATCTCTGAACCTTGATTCGATAGGCAAAATTCCTTCGCTAAATAGACACCGCTTTGCCCTGCTCACCACGCTAGGCCCTTACGAGTCTGGCGTAGCATGCGGTGTGAACTGAGTTGTCCCCAAGATGCCGGGCGTACACCCACTGACCATACGGGGAGCAGTAGTGCGGAAAGAGACCCGAGCGCATCACAAAAGCGACACTGTGACTCCTGCCTTGATCGGAGCGCTAGCAAGGACTACATCAGGTTCGGGGTTACAACCGGTGACTGCAACCGTGGTTGCTGGCGGTGGCATATATACCCAAGTCTCGACAAGGCGTACTTAAGGCCGGCTGTCCCTCCCACCGAGGCACGACGTCCCGCCAGCCGACACAACCACCACTCGCTGGTCCCGGAGTGTTCACCGTAGGTTCAACCCCAAGGGAATAGCCCGAAGAACCATGCCAGTCTGCCCCTGTAAACCTCCCCTGGGAAGTACTGGACAGGCCCGGTGGCCGGTAACTGATCACATTTGAATTCCCGGGGAGACACACACTGTTAGCGGTCATATCATCCGGGATTATACGCCTTTCGGCGCCCCTAACACAGCTGGTGGCTATATGAGAAGCACTGTGGACTGGAGCCCCAATTACTCTCACCCCCTCTCTTTTTTTTCATTTCTTTCTCATGACAATTTGAAAGCTGTTTGAATCCCTGTCTACTGCTTAAGTGTTTAAGGGGATCCACATTGACCCAATTTGTTTTTTCGCCTGCCATGTATAAAAACACCATTATTTTTGCCAATTTTATGGTATTGCCTAATTTTCAGTTACGCCTATTTTTCGGTGGAAAAAAATAGAATCGCCTTTACGTTTACAAGATAAGCATTTTCATGTAGCGCTATTCCAAACTTGTTAGGCCCCTTAAATCGTACTGGAGTAACCTTTTACTACCAGTATTTTTATTTCATCAGCATTATGTGATTTATGTCTAAATTAATGAGCCAAAATGTTAATGGAAAGTCCTTTGGTAAAGTGCTTTTCCATTTTTTGGTGGGAGAATTTCGTGCGAAAACACAAACAAATTGGGCTTTTTGTACGGCCATTTTCAAGGTCGTGTCCAATCGTCTTGGGGATTCCACCCAGGCCTGTAGCCTAACTGGGGAGCCCCCCAATGCACCCAAACCCCCTAAAAAGAACTAAAAAGGCAGGAAAAAAATAGATTTTGCGAGCCTGAGTCTGGCAAAACCTTAGTGGTTTTTTCCCAAAAAAATGGTCAAAAAGGTCAGTGGCGTAAATTTCTTTTTGCCATTAGGGGGGGAATGGGGTTGATTAAAATTTTTTGAATAACTGGGGGTTTGTCTGACAAGATGTATTATAGCCCATTGCGCTGCGCAGCGCGCGAAAATTTTAGCCGTTAGAAGCTTAAAACCGTAATTGTAAAACAAGTAAGTGTTAAATTAGAACAAAATGGCAGCTCGACGCGCGTAAATTTACCATTTTAAACTAGTTGGTAACATATGAGGTTATTTTTGGTCAAAAAACACATGAACGGGCATCAACATTGGGGGATGATCGTATTGACATCCCCCCTGATTAAAATTTGGGGGGATATATCCCCCCACCCCCCACAAAAAACGGGGGGGGGAAAAAAGGTCCCCTTTTAAAAAAATTTCCCCCCCTTCCCCCCTCCCCCTAAAAAATCCTGGTTACGGGCCTGACTCCCCTACCCAATTTACCTGGAAGTAGTATCGATTTGATATATGTTGTTGAAAGCTGTATTTTTCTCATTGTCGTCATGAATTTGACCCTCAATCCATTTCATTCTCAGCTTAGATGAGGTGACATTGATATCAACGCCGGGCAACGAAAAAGCACTGTCCGGCATATCATGAGTACCTGCCGGCTTATTGCTTTTAAATCCACGCTCATCAAGGCTGATAA
Source organism: Ophioderma brevispina (assembly GCA_023653785.1). NCBI lineage: Eukaryota > Metazoa > Echinodermata > Ophiuroidea > Amphilepidida > Ophiodermatidae > Ophioderma > Ophioderma brevispina. The sequence goes on from JAMKCH010048711.1 coordinate 7,323, forward strand.
GGCTTTAGAATGCTGTAGACGGTATGGCCATATTCTTCGCACCTCTTACATGTCGTATACCCATGTGCTAGCCTGTGTTTGTAAAACTGAATGTCACCTCATCTATTATATAACAACAAATTTTTTTAATGGTTAACCATCAATATTCAGCACATGCAATCTAGGGGCTTTTGCACTGCTTATTGCTTCTACCACTCGTCAAACCGGTTTGTTTTCCATGGTACTACTATAGTGCATGTGTGCAAGTGCCAGGCCCTCTCCTATAATCAAGTAGAGAACACAATAGAACAGATATAAATCTGAACAATCACCTTTAAATGTGTACAGTACAACATTAACAAATTTCATTTTCCCCTACTGTTATGTGGTCTATTGATGTACCCAGTCATGACCAGAGTTTTGATGTAAAAAAAATTCCAACTGAAAGTGGATTTTCAAGAGGAGGTAAACATCAGTCCCCTTTATAAACCAACGGGTTGCGCAAGATCCTTAACACCGAACTTCAGATCGGTTTATTACAATCCTTGCATTATTATTCGCAGATATTTGCACATATGTGCTGGTTCTATGTTTTATATGAGACAAACTATATAATACACCAAAAATGGGGGTTTAAAGTAATATAAGTGGTAGGGCCAGATGATCATCAGCGGTATGGATCACAGAAGCCCCTTTGAAGTTAAAGAGTCTGTATGTACATTTTGCAAACAAACATGCTGCGAATCCAACCAAAGAAACTCATCAACTGGTACATGATTATATAGGCCTAAATTTAAATGGCAATTGGCCTAGCCTATAACAACCTCAAAATTGAGCAGGTTTGCAATACTGTTATAAAATTTAAATTTTTTTTTGAGCCAATGTACTGCATATTGTGTAAGCTATAGTAGCTCTTAATTACATTTCCTTGTTATTCTGTAGACAATTGTGATCCACAACAACATAAAATAAAGCATATTGCTTGAAAAGAAACCAAAATATCCCCATAATTGCTTCCCAGCACTTGCACTGCCAAAAATGATCCTCAGCAATTTGCATGAGCAGTTGTGGTCATGTGACATGTAATGCAAATTAGGTGTTGACTGCCTTTTTAAACCTTCAAGATGACTGCTTATTTAGAATGGTCTTCAACTGCCTATTTTTCACATACTGACGCCCTATTTGGATTCTTATTATGAAGGCTAATTTCAATTGTTTTCGACTGCTTATTTTTCAAGATCGACTGCCTATTTGATTATACTACAGACTACATGTATAGACCTTCACCTCACTTATTTGAAAAATGCTTTGACTGCTTATAATACATTGAATGCCTTAGACTGCCTATCGCCTGCCTATTGACTGCTTATTTAGGCATTTTTTGTGTAAGGGTGTACATATGGAGGAGTCCATGCTCAGCAGGACTAGTGTTATATCATGTATATCCACTAATTAATACAGGAGAAACGGTTAAATACAATTTACAAAGCATTACTACATTAAACTACACTTCATATAACATAATAAGGCAAGGCAGAACGTTCTAAGATTTCAGGTGAGGGCTAATATATACTCTAGAAACTTCCTTACACCATGCAAAATAACAATTTTGAAATCTGGCGGGCGCACTATTTTTCAAAGTGCCAGTGTCTCTTAATAAAAGGCATGCAAATAGTTTATATCCTTAGCCTAAGTTAGCACTCACTTGCTTCAATTTCAGAAATGGACACAAACATCCATGGAAAGAATATTGAATATCAACCACATTTGCAATCAACTGGCATGACCATGCCATGGCCATGGGTTTGTTTTGTGTACAGATTTGGTAGTATCCATTTACTTATCCTTGATTCAGTTGACATCATGCTGTCATTCAGACGGTGTTTTAGCGTTGTATTTTTTTCGTACCACCTTTATACACGCTTTACAAGTTTGCCTACTACCCAATGTCCATACGTGTTGGAATACCTTCCAGCTCAAGTGGTCCACCATTTCTACGCTCGGCCTTTAGAGAAGCACCCTACCAGCCAGCAGAGCTATGCTTCCTCCACAGCGGTAACGGCAGAGGGATCTTCAATAATAATGTGTAGCAGGCTCGTACATTTAACACACTAACACGAGTTATCATACATATATTCTGGATATAAATACTTGTAAAGTGTGTGAAAATATTTCCTGTTAACTAGTTATATTTTTAAAAGCAAACGGAGAGGGCCCAGACATATAATTATATGTGTTCTTTGTTTAAGAAAGCAGAAAACACATGATTATAGCAGAGTCAATAAACTTCTGACTTGTGGCCCGCGGGTATAACAAATCAAATCTAGCCACGCTTCTGAGCAACACAATGGCTTGGGGGCAAATATACCCACACACTGCATGGTATATACGACACACACTGCTTGATAAAATGGAACCTTGTTGCCCAAGAAACAGGAAGTCAATTTTTCTTAGCAACCGTCGCAAAATTGAGCAAAGTTCGGCATATGAGAGTCAGTCCTATTGTATAGTTGACATATTCAACTTTAAGAAAGTAATATGAAAGTTTAACAAAATAATTCCCCACTTTATATATAGGTCAAATAGGTACTCGCCGTAAGGAAAATATCTTAACACAATGCATGCATCAGGGTTGTGTCTCTTTTAGAGGTCCTGATTTGCTGAAAATCGATACACACACCTTGCTTTAGTTATTGACAGTGAACCTGTGTCCATCCTTCTGGCAGCAAATTGATGTAACCATTCCTGCCTCCGTATTGTGCACATTTTGTTCTGTTTTTTGAACTGTTTTGTTGCAGATTTGCTTCCACCAGTTGTTTGCATCTGCATCTACTTTTTACTTGCACCTTGTGGCTGGAGACGCCAATTTTCTCATTCAGATCCTAGTTTAGCTCAACGGCGGCAATTAAGGACAACATACCAGTACCAAGTACCAAGTACGCGCAATCGTACGCCAGCCCTTTGACCACTGAATGCTCGCGGTTAATGCTGCGCCATTGCGACCACCTCACTGACATCACTGCCTCGAGGAGGAAACGTACTCATAGTCATTATTTTTACAACTGTTATTACCCGTTATTATGGAAAATGAAAGGCACAACTGGTGCATTATGGGAAGGGCGTCATATCTGCTGTTTGGTGAGGGTTAACAAATGTAACATCAATGTAAACATGCAAAAAAGCTCACTCAAGTTTTAACCAAAATTGAGGGTGTCCTATACGCAAAATTTGCAGTGTCCCGGGGGGGGGGTGCTACCTACACTAAATAAATATTGTTGTTAGTTTATGCTACCCCCCGGGTTGCTCCCCTAAACAAGTAGCCATGCATTGCATCAAAACTACACCTGCATTCCTGTTCGACAGAACCATGACAACGCACAGAGAGTAACACATATGCAAACTCTAATTGTGTAACGATGCCCATTTCGAAAAGGAATTGTGACAGCGACTCTCATCATCTGCTCCCGGAAAATTTGGACAAAGTGTTGGGCCATGTGGCTGCTGCTGTAATTTTGAGCTATGGCATTAAAAATCATTTTC
>JAMKCH010048712.1:0-14978 GCA_023653785.1 Ophioderma brevispina
TGAATCTCTTTAGTTCTAGTTGACTCTTTTTAATACATATGCCAAAAAATAATATACTTCGAAAATTAATGCATAATGAGACTAAAAAACGTGTTTTCATGATCACCTTAAGGATACTTGTTGCTCCGGTTACTTATGGCTGTCAGAAGCTACAGTATCATATTTTAATTTAGAAAGTTTAAGACGAACGTGGGCATATATTTATTTGAAATATCTGTACTCAATAAGGGCATCGGAAACTCCTGCATTTCCGCCATATTATATAAACACCGTCTAGTCTTCATCACTGGACGGATACGGCTGTCACGGGAGAATGGAAAGCAAAATATCAATTTTTATTTTTGACAACAAGCCACCATTTCCAACTCATGATGTAATATTACCAGCAGCTTCAACCGACTTTGCTGAGATTGGATCAAAGACTGCATGGTGACGTCAATGGATTATGGTATTCGCTGACCCCCCCCCAATATTTGATCGCAACCTGGAAACCCCAAATGCACATTTTTCGTGAAAACACAGTGAATAATTGATGGAAATGTGCATCGAAACCTCATGCAGAAACTACTGAAAGACTCTAGATTTAACTATTTCACACCGAAAAAACATCGCTTTTAATACTTTGCCACCGAATGACCCTCTTTTTTAGGTTCCGGTAGGCACTAGTAGGCCTACGTCAAATGTATATAAGTGCCTCCCCCCACCCACCCTCCAACTTCCCAGAGTCCAATGAGAGTTCGTCAAATAACAAAATCCATTTCATGTATTGCAGCTTTTTTCCCACTACTTTGAAAGGTAAATATTTTCGCACCTATTACAGAAAAAGAAATTCTTGACATCACCATGTACAGATTAGGAGCGCCATTGATGACATTGACCCGATGTTTTGTGCAGCAAGTGACTTCTCCTCATACTTTTTATATTGAGGGCACCTGTTTCCAACTAGGTTATGACTCCGACTCATGATCCAAAGGTTGTGGGTGTGAGCTCCCGCGTGGCCAATGTGTTGGCCACTTGGGCAAGCACTTTAGCCGCACTTTGCTCGTCACCCAAGCGATATCGGTAGCTGTTATGGGGAATATTACCATCTAGTGCTGCTAGCATGTGCGCTTGCCGGCTGCCGGCCTAGGTGAAGCGAAATGATTGTGACCGATTTCCTGACGGCGCGTAATAAAATAGGCAACAGCGCTTTGTATCCTGTGAAAGGCGCTATATAAATGTCGTATTGTTATTATTATATTTCTGAGTCCCAATGCGCACCTCTGCACCCTTTCTCTTTCCTGTGGTGTTTCGTCTTTTCTTGAGCCGTTCTAAATTTTTAGCAAGAAAGACCCGTCTAACATAACTGTCGCGCGTTTCCCACTGATACGCTTGCTTTTGTAAATCCTTCACATTTGATCTACAACAGCAGGATCTATGCGACGTCCTCATCGCGCCACCATCAACAGAGATGCAGGAAAATCGCTCCATTGATCGTGCTTTTTTGACGTATGACAAAATATCATACTCTTTCTTATAATCATCATTTTTTGACAACTGTCTTGGTATCTTACGGCTCCAAATGTTCTGATGCCACTGTGACCCCTGACTATGGCATTCTCATTTTGAAACTTTATCACAATGGTATCCATGGCTGAGAATTGTTCCTCTCTCCACCTGTAAAGCGATCTAGATCAGTTCACCACCTACAACCCGCACTCTTCTGATCTTCTACCAGAATGAAGTGTACCTCAAGGTTCTATTGTTGGTCCCGTTCTCTTTTTTCTTATATATAAGGGCCTATATAAAAATACATTCTAATTCGCTCGTAGAATTACAACAGCAGAATTTTAATGATTATTTCATTCCAAACCAATAAACCCCCATCTCATTAACTCCTGCCGGTTTCTATAATAGATTTACGCTTCATGTAGGCTTACGGAATAAAGCTTATGCACACTCCAACAACTCTAAACCCCGCGTGAACGAATAATAATAAAAAACAACGTTATTTATTTTGCATTATAACTTATTAGGGGCGTGCTGACCTCCTGTCATTGTGTAACCTGTCTGTTGTTTTTCTTTCATAATTGGCTTCAAATTACCTAATGCCCCTTGCTGGTTCTGTCTTCGTACCTTTTTGTCCTTGTTATTACTCCGGTTGTTACAAACGTTTTATGGAAATCTCATAGGAATAGTCTGAAAGAAACTGTTAGGCTTCAGAAAGATTTAAAAGAAACGACTAGCTTAAAGTTCTTTTAGACCTACCCATATAAGATTTGTAGTTTACATGGCAAGTTGTGTGTATCAGACTTGTAGTATGAGTACTTGTGTCTGAGTACGAATATGAGTCGAGTACTTGTACCTTAGTCCGAGTATGTGTACGAGTACTTTGTTGCAGTGAGTACGAGTATGAGTATAAGTAATTTGCAATTGCAGCCTTCGTAATCTTGTGTGAGGAGGAAGAGACGAGGGCAATAATAGATGATGATGTACTCCCGCCACCAGACTTGAGAATGATGTATACTTGAACCTGTGTAATATGCTAGAAATTTGTTGATTTTCTTTCGACAAACAAGTTCAGTTGTTTACATGGAATAAAAAAAAATTGGGCTGGTTTGGGCAGTTGGCCTACCAAGATCACTGATGACTAAACCTTCAAAGGCACAGTCACCTTTGCTCACTAAGCATGCGTACTGTGTAATACATGCAGTACCTATACCCGGGGATAAAATGTGTACCTGTACCCAACCCAGTCCTTGTCCTACCTCATCTCCTACCCATAACCAGCAATCATGGGGCATGGCTTGTATCCATCCTGTGCTATGATCTCATACCCTATACCCACAACTTTATCCGCATTGGGCATCATTAAACACCAGTTATAAGTATTCCCCCCCTCCCCTTTGAAATGCAAATGCTTCGAATCTCGATCCATAACAATTTGAATATGAGTAATATTGCAAACATGCTATGGCGGGACCATGAATGTCTTTGATATACAATTTCCTAAGGTTCTTCAGATTTTTGAAATTGTGTTTCAAATGTGGGATGAATCAATTCATATTCATATTTTTAATTAATTCAATTCATATTCAATTTATTCCGCAATACCTCAAAATGAACAGAAATTTACATATACAAAAAAGGAGGCAGATTACCAATGTGATAAGAAAAATGCCCCAGAGTACTTTGCCCCGACTTCTTCAAATTTGTGAAACATGTATCCCCAAAATAGCCACAAGTATATTTATGACACATCCTTTCAACTTATGTCCGTTTAATAGTTAATAATGTATGGTAAAACTAAAATCAGGGTGTTCGATTTTCTGTTAAAAACAAGTTCCTTTATCAACTTTGACCATTACCATCTCCACATTCAGGTTTTAAGCTACACCTAACCATGGCCAAAAGGAAACAACTGATTGGATAAATGGTGTTTGCTCATTAATTGTCATGGAAATGGAGCTTGGTAGTATACAATTTAGATATCACCATTGAAATTGTCATTATTTTGAACATTTGATTCTATATCAACAAAAAACAATTTTAAATATTGAGAATTAATCTGAAACATAAAAATAAATTTTATACAAAACCAATTGGGTAAATCACAAAGTTTTTTATCAATTGTATGATTTCTTGTTAATTTCCTTTTCCTAGCCAATAAATGGCATGCCTCACGTATTTTTGTTGTAGTGTGAGTACTTTTCCTGAGTACGAGTATGAGTATGAGTATGAGTACTAGACCCTGAGTACGAGTACGAGTATGAGTATTTGTTCCTGAGTACGAGTACGAGTATGAGTACAGCAAAATTTTAAATCCCGAGTACGAGTACGAGTACTTATGCCTGAGTACGAGTATGAGTACGAGTACCCAAGCATGAGTACGAGTATGAGTACGAGTACACAAATTGCACTCGTACTCGAGTACGAGTACGAGTATTCGTACTCGAGTACTACAAGTCTGGTGTGTATTTACCAAATATACCTGTTATGATTCAAAATATTTTGAAATCAAATTTCGTGCACTTTACCTGACAAAGATATTAATTCAAATATCTTAAAGTCAAATTTTCCAATTTGATATGTCCTGTTACTACATCACATGAACAAAAAATATTGTTACCGTTGTGCGTGAAATCGAAAAATTAAAAACATTAGCAGCTGTCCTTTATATTATATTTGTTTTTGTCGATAGCGCTACCAATTGACAACAAACTATGACATGATCGCACTTCTGGTCAAAGGTTGCACATGAAAGTCAAAATGTTTCAAATGAAAAAATCGAAGCACGACATAAATGTCAAAAGTACGTAAACATTCTAAGATCACACGTCATTATGGTGACTCAGTTGTGAATTTCGTAGCCGTTTTGTAGACATGTACATCTTTATACCTTAAACTTACCACAATCAAAAAGAAAAAAATGAGCAAAGGGATACAGCAGCATGAAACACACACAACCTGAATCTTTTACGTATTCAACGTAAATTTCAATTTTTTCGAAGATGCACGCTGTACGTGCTCTACGTGCACGACGAGCTATTTATATACATGGAATACGTTGGGGAACCAACGAGTAATCTGTTCAAAGAATTGTACCAAATCTGTGGTTTTACGTGATAAAAAAAAATTTATATACGATTAAAGAGCAAAGAACCATTTAAAAACGATAATTCACTAACTTACAAATGCAAATATTGTAAATTATTAGTCAGTAATCATACATCAGCAATCGTCCATCTACAATTTGGCGACATTTTGCTAGTGTAAAGAAAGATAAACAAAATATTTCAGAGTGAAAATCTTGCAAACCTAAAATAGCAATGCAGGCGATGATTACAATAACTTTGTAAACACAATTAGAAACTCAAATAACGAATGTGTACCACCAGAGAACTTTTCTGGTACCACTGTGGAAACGTAGTAGAGCAGAAGCAGAATAGGGGCCTTATTCCCACTACAGAAAAGATTTAACACCATTGGTAATATATACCGGTCAAAATTAAGCCCCCCCCCCCGACAAAGGTACATTTTTTCTGGAAAGGTTAGGCCCTTTAACCTGTTACAAAAATGTACACTGGGTCATTCCATGCCAAATCAACAAATCGAGTACACCATCACCTCATGGATTTCTTTCCTTTTTGGTGTATTGAAAGGTATTCATGAGAAACTAAAATCCTGAAAATTTGAGCTCTGTACCTGACAAAGATATTAATTCAAATATCTTAAAGTCAAATTTTCCAATTTGATATGTAATGTTCTACATCACATGACCAAAAAAATATTGTTACCGTTGTGCGTGAAATCGAAAAATTAAAAACATTAGCAGCTGTCCTTTATATTATATTTGTTTTTGTCGATAGCGCTACCAATTGACAACAAACTATGACATGATCGCACTTCTGGTCAAAGGTTGCACATGAAAGTCAAAATGTTTCAAATGAAAAAATCGAAGCACGACATAAATGTCAAAAGTACGTAAACATTCTAAGATCACACGTCATTATGGTGACTCAGTTGTGAATTTCGTAGCCGTTTTGTAGACATGTACATCTTTATACCTTAAACTTACCACAATCAAAAAGAAAAAAATGAGCAAAGGGATACAGCAGCATGAAACACACACAACCTGAATCTTTTACGTATTCAACGTAAATTTCAATTTTTTCGAAGATGCACGCTGTACGTGCTCTACGTGCACGACGAGCTATTTATATACATGGAATACGTTGGGGAACCAACGAGTAATCTGTTCAAAGAATTGTACCAAATCTGTGGTTTTACGTGATAAAAAAAAATTTATATACGATTAAAGAGCAAAGAACCATTTAAAAACGATAATTCACTAACTTACAAATGCAAATATTGTAAATTATTAGTCAGTAATCATACATCAGCAATCGTCCCATCTACAATTTGGCGACATTTTGCTAGTGTAAAGAAAGATAAACAAAATATTTCAGAGTGAAAATCTTGCAAACCTAAAATAGCAATGCAGGCGATGATTACAATAACTTTGTAAACACAATTAGAAACTCAAATAACGAATGTGTACCACCAGAGAACTTTTCTGGTACCACAAGGAACACTACAGAAAAGATTTAACACCATTGGTAATATATACCGGTCAAAATTAAGCCCCCCCCCCCGACAAAGGTACATTTTTTTGGAAAGGTAAGCACTTAAACTGTTACCAAAAATAATAAAAATGTACCCTGCAATGTTACACATTTGATGTGCAAAAAATAAATCACACAAAAGTTAACCTTATCCCTGAAATGACGTTATTTATTAAATTTGATGACGAATTAAAAATGACACTTTCGTGTATTGGGATGGGATTTTACAATAGAGAAAATCCCGGAGAGAAGTACCGACATGTCTAGTACAACACAGGAATACCACAGATGCTTGATTTCGGTGCCAATGGATAGCTATCATTATCTGCTTTCCATTGCTACCAAAATAAGTACCAACATGCCTAACATTAAACGTCCAGAATAACCTTAAAAAAATCACGATGTCAGCACACTGTCAATTTAATACTACACAGTGTAGAATTCTACACTGTGTATGGAAATTGACAGTTTTGCTGACATGTGAACTTTATAACGTCAATCTGACGTAATTCTAGGCATGTTTTGGTACTCATTTTTTGGGGGGGGAGCAATGAAAGTTTACACATAAATGTCAAAAAAATAACACAACTTTAATCTTCTCCCTATACAAATGAGTACCAACGTGCCTAAAATTACGTCAGAATAACGTAATAAAGTTCACGGTGAGCAAAACTGTCCAATTTTTAAATACTACACATTTAGAACACCCTGTGTATGAAATACAGTTTTTTACTTACATGGGAACTTTATAAACTTCATTCTGACGTAATTCTAGGCAGTTGGTACTCATTTTGGGAGCAATGGAAAGTTACACATTTAATGTGGCAAAAAATCACACAACATTATCTTCTCCCTGAAATGACTTGATTTATTTTTGATGACGAATTAAATGACACTTCTTGCATTGGGATATTACAAAGATAAATCCCGGAGATAAGTATCCAAAAAAACATTCCATTATAACACAGGAATACCACAGAAACTGGATTTTGGTGCCAATGATAGCTATCGTTATCTGCCCGGGTAATTATGTGTGTAGGAGAAAACGACTGATTTCAACCTATCCCCCTAAAACACGGTGGAAGTGTTTTTCTTTTTTTCTTGGTGGGAAGAGTGTTGGGGTTTTTTTACTGTGGATATAATTAAACCAAAGAAACAAAATTAATGGATTTTTTTTCACCTGAATAATTGAAACAAAAACCCTTAATTATTGTGATAGGAAGAAAACGACTGATTCAACCTAATCACTCTCACTTTACCTAGCGGTTAGTGTTTTTCTTTTTTTCTTGATGGGAAGAAATGTGGCTACTGGTGATTGTATGAAACCAAAAGAAACAATATTTATGATTTTTTTTCACATGATATTTAAACAAGAAACGTTAAATATGTGATAGGAAGGAAACGACTGATTTCAAACCTAATTATCTTACTTAAACTACGGTGAAATGTTTCCTTTTTCACTTAGTAAGGAAGAATAGGGTACTGGGAATTGATATGAAACCAAATGAAACAAAATTGAAATAAATTGAAACAAGAAACTCCGTTAATATGGGATAGGAAGAAAACGACTGATTTCAAACTAAATCTACATACAGCTACGGTGCAAGTCTTCTTTTCTTGGCAGGAAAGAGTGTTTGTACTGGGGATTGATATGAAACCAACAAGAAACAAAATTATTGATTTTTTTTTCACTATGAATAATTGAACAACTCTTCAAATACGTGGATAGGACGAAAACAACTGATTCAAACCTAATTATCCGGACTTAAGCTACCATGAAGTGTTTCTTTTTTTTCTTGGGGGAATAATGTGGTTCCTGGGGAATTGATATAAACCAAAAGAAAACAAAATTCTGTATTTTTTTTTCACTCTTCAAACTGAAAAAAAACCCCTACAAATTCCGTTAATTTATGGATTGGAAAGAAAACGCTGATTTCAAAACCTAATTTAATCTGACTTAGCTACCATGATTGTTCTTTTTTTCTTGGTGGGAAGAATGGGGGGTACTGGGGATTGATATGAAACCAAAATAAACAAACTTTATAATGGATTTTTTCACTATGATAATTGGAAACAAGAAACTCCGTTAAATCTGGCTAGGGAGAACACGACTGATTTCAAACCTAATAACTAACTTAAAACTAAGCTCCGGTGAAATGTTTCCTTTTTCTTTGGAGGGAGGAGTGTTTGTTAACTGGGATTGATATGAAACCAAAAGAAACCAAATATTTATGAATTTTTTTTTCACTATGAAATAGTGAAACCAAAAACTTAATTATGTGATAGGAAGAAAACGCTGAATAACGATTCTGCCACTTAAGCTACGGTGAATGTTTCTTTTCATTCTTTGGTGTCAGAGTGTGGGTACTGGTGATTGATATGAAACCAAAGCAACAAATTTTGTGGATTTTTTCACTATGAATCTTAAACAAAAACCCGGTTAGGTTATGTTGCATAAATAAAACGACTGATTTCACAACATTTTCAAACCTAATTATCTCACTTAATCTACGATAAGTGTTTCTTTTTCTTTTTTTTCCTTGGGGGAAGATTGTGGGTAAAAAAAAATAGGGATTGATATGACACCAAAAGAAACAAATTTATGGATTTTTTTTCACTATTAATAACTGAAATCAAAAACTATGTTAATTATGATAGGAAGAAAACGACTGATTGAAAACTAATCTTTCACTGAAGCCATGGAAGCTTACGGTGAAGTATTTCTTTTTTCTGGGGGGGAAGAGTTGGGTATTGGGGATTGATATTGAACCCCCCCCCCCCAAAAGAAAAAGAAACAAAATTTGGTGGAGTTTTTCACTTAATAAATTGAAACAAAAAACTCCGTTAATTATGTGAGTGGAAGAAAAAACACTGATTTTCAGAACATAATTATCTCTCTAAGCTACGTGAAAGTGGTTCTTTTTTTCATGGTGGAAGAAAAGAATGTGGCGGTTACTGGGATTGATATGAAAGCATCCCCAGTACCCACTCTTCCCTCCAAGAAAAAAGAAATATTCACCGTAGCTTCTTAAGTTAGATAATTCAGCTTAAGGGAGATGATTAGGTTTGAAAGCAGTCGGCTTTTCATTCCATCACATCATTAACGGGGTTTTGGTTCAATTATTCAGGAGTGAAAAACAAATCCATAAATTTGTTCTTTTGGTTTTAACGTATATTCCCCTAGTCCAACACCTACTTACCACCAAGAAATAATGAAAAGATAAACTTCACAGGGCGTAGTGAAGGTCAGATAATTAGTTGAAATCGTCGTTCTTCAATATTACTAAATTAAGGGAAGTTTTTTTTGGGTTCAATTACTCATAATAAAAGAACGCCAAAACATTTTGTATTCGGCGTTCAAATCAATCCGCAGTACCCACACTCGTCACCGTAGCTTAATTGAGATAATTAGGTTTGAAATTAGTGTTTTCTTCCTATTACATATTTAACGGATTTTCTGTTTCATTATTCTAGTGAAAACAAATCCATTACAATTTGGTTTATTTTGGTTCATATCAATCCCCAGGACACCCACATTCATCAACCGGAGGAAAAAAAGAAAAACTTCACCGTAGCTTAAGTGAATATTAGGTTTTGAATCAGTCGTTTTCTTCCAATTACATAATGTAGGTTTGTTTGTTTTGTTTTAAATATTCATGTGAAAAAAAAAAATCCATAAATTTGTTTATTTGGTTTAATCAAGCCCCATACCCAAACTCTTCCCTCCAAGAAAAAAGAAAGACGTCACCGTAGCTTAGTTAGAGAATTAAGCTTAAGGGAGATGATTAGGTTTGAAATCAGTCGTTTCTTTCATATCACATCAGTTAACGGGGTTTTTTTGGTTCAATTATTCAGATGTGAAAAACAAATCCATAAAAATTTGTTTTCTTTGTTTAATGTATATCCACAGTACAACATTTACCACCAAGAAAAATAGAAACCACTTCACCGGCGTAGCGTAGTCCCAGATAATTAGGTTTGATAGTCGTTTTCTTCAATATTACTAAATTAAGGAGTTTTTGGTTTCAATTACTCATAATTAAAAGAAAGCATAAACATTTTTTCATTCGGCTTCAAATCAACCGCAGTACCCAACTCGTCACCGTAGCTTAATTGAGATAATTAGTTTGAAATTAGTCGTTTTCTTCCTATTACATATTTAACGGAATTTTCTTGTTTCATTATTCATAGTGAAAACAAATCCTAAATTTGGGTTATTTTGGTTTATATTCATTCCCCAGAACCCACATCATCCAACCAGGAAAAAAAAACACTTCACGTAGCTTAAGTGATATAATTAGGTTGTGAAATCAGTCGTTTTCTTCCAATTACATATTAGGTTTTTTGTTTTAAATATTCCATAGTGAAAAAAAATCCATAAATTTTGTTTCTTTTGGTTCATTCATATCAATCCCCAGTACCCCCACTCTTCCCTCCAAGAAAAAAGATACTTCACCGTAGCTAAGTTAGATGAATTAAGCTTGAAGTGAGATGATTAGTTTGAAATCAGTCGTTTGCTTCCTATCAATCATTACCGGGTTTTTTGGTTTCAATTATTCATAGTGAAAACAAATCCATAAATTTTGTTTTTCTTTGTGGTTTAATGTATATCCACATTACCAACACTCTTTCCTTCCCACCAAGAAAAATAGAACCTTCACCTGCGTAGCTTAAGTCGATAATTAGGTTTGGAAATCAGTCGTTTTCTTCAATATTACACAATAAGGAGTTTTTGGTTTTCATTACTCATAATAAAAGAAAGCCATAAACATTTTTTCATTCCGCTTCAAATCAATGCCGCAGTAAACACGCCCACACTCGTCACCGTATCTTCATTGGGATAATTAGGTTTGAATTAGTCATTTTCTCCTATACATATTTAATAACCGGATTTTCTTGTTTCAATTATTCATAGTGAAAACAAATCCATAAATTTGTTTTATTTGGGTTTTCATATATCCACAGAACCCCACATGCAGCAACCAGGAAAAAAAGAACACTTCACCGTAGCTATGATATCATGAGGTTTGAAACAGTCGTTTTCTCTTCCAATTACATAATTAAGGTTTTTTTGTTTTAAATATTCATAGTGAAAAAAAATCCATAAATGTTTGTTTCTTTTGTTTCATATCAATCCCCAGTACCCACACACTTCCCACAAAAAAACCCAAAAACGAAAAAAATAAAAAACTTAAAAAAAGCAAAAAATAAAAAAAATTAGGTTTCAAATCAGTCGTTTTCTTCATATATCAATCATTAACGGGGTTTTTGGTTTCAATTATTCAGAGTGACCACAAATCCTAAATTTTGTTTCTTTGGTTTAGTATATCCACAGTACCAAACCTTCCACCAAGAAAACAGAACACTTCACCTTGCGTAGCTTAAGTCAGATAATTAGGTTTGAAATCATCCATTTTCTCAATATTATAATAAGGGAGTTTTTGGTTTCAATTACCAGATAAAAGAAAGCCATAAACATTTTTTTCCAATGTCGGCTTCAAATCAATCCGCAGTACCCACACTCGTCACCGTAGCTTAATTGCGATATTAGGTTTGAAAGATTAGTCTCAGTCTCGTTTTCTTCCTATTACATATTTAACGGATTTTTCTTGTTTCAATATGCATAGTGTGAAAAAAACAAATCCATAAATTTGGGTTATTTTGTTTCATATCAATCCCCAAAACCCACATTCATCCAACCAGGAAAAAAAAGAAAGAAACATTCACCGTACTAAGTGAATTTATTTAGTATTTGAAATCAGTCGTTTTCTTCCAATTACATAATTAAGTTTTTTTTTTTTTTTTTTTTTTTAAATGTTTTTAAATTATTCATAGTGAAAAAAAATCCAGAAATTGTTTCTTTTGGGTTTCATATCATCCCCAGTACCCACACTCTTCCCTCAAGAAAAAAAGACATATTCACCGTACTTAAGTAGAATATTAAGCTTAAGTGAGAGATATTAGGTTTGAAATCAGTCGTTTTCTTCCTATCCCATCATTAACGGGGTTTTTGGTTTCAATTATTCAGAGTGAAAACAAATCCATAAATTTTGTTTCTTTTGGATTTAAGTATATCCACAGTACCACACTCTTCCCACCAAGAAAATAGAAACACTTCACCGGCGTAGCGTAAGTCAATAAGTAGGTTTGAAATCAGCGTTTTCTTCCAATATTACATAATTAAAGGAGTTTTGGTTTCAATTATATAATAAAAGAAAGCCATAAAATTTTGTCATTCGGCTTCAATCAATTCCGCAGTACCCACACTCGTCACCGATAGATAATTGAGTAATAGGTTTGAGATAGGAAGAAACGATGATTTCAACTAATCATATCACTGAAGCTACGGTGAAGGTTTTCTTTTTGTCTTCGGTAGGGAAGAGTGTAGGTACTGGGATTGATATGAAACCAAAAGAACAAAACTTTGGATTTTTTTCACTATGATATTGAACAACAACTATTTTAATTCTGAGATTGGAAGAAAACGACTGATTGAAACATTAATTATCTGACTAGCTACGGTGAAGTATTTCTTTTTTCTTGGAGGGACGATTGTGGGTACTGGGAATTGATATGAAACCAAAAGAAACAAAATTTATGGATTTTATTTACTAAGAATATTTAAACAAAACTCCATTAATTATGTAATAGGAAGAAACGACTGATTTCACACTAATTATCTCACTTAAGCTTTGGTGAAGTGTTTCTTTTTTTCTTTGTAGGAAGAGGTGTTGGGTACCTGGATTTGATTTGAAGCCAAATGCCAAAATGTTTATGAAATTTTTTTTATTAGAGAATTGAAACCAAAAACCCTTAATTTTGTAATAATTCACGGAAAACGACTGATTCATTCAAACCTATTATTGACTAAGCTACGTGAAGTGTTTCTTTTTTTTTTCTTGGTGGGAATAGTGTTTGTACGGGGATTGATATGAAACCAAAAGAAACCACTTATGGATTTTTTTTTCACTATGAATAATTGAAACAGAAAACTCCGTAATTTGTGATAGGAATAAAACGACTGATTTAAAACCTAATTATCTCACTTAAGCTACGGTTGAAGTGTTTCTTTTTTTCTTGGTGGGAAGAGTATGGTACTGGGGATTGATATGAAAACAAGAAACAAATTTGTGGATTTTTTTTTCACTAAAACCAAACGAAACACACTTTATTGATTTTTTCACTATGAATGAAGTGAAACAAGAAACTCCGTTAAATATGTGATAGGACAAAACGACTGATTTCAAACATAATTATCTCACTTAAGATAACGGTGAAGAGTTTCTCTCTTTCTTGTAGGAAGAGTGTGGGTTAGGGGGATGTTTGAAGCCAAATTGCAAAAAATGTTATGAAAATTTTCTTTGATTATGAGAATTGAAACAAAAACCCTTAATTTTGTAAAATTGAAGCGAAAAGATGATTTCCAACCTAATTATCTGGACTAAGCTACGGTGGTGTTTATTTGTTTTTTCTTGGTGGAAGAGGTTTGTACTGGGGAGTGAGATGAAACCAAAAGAAACAACACCTTTAGCGATTTTTTTTTCACTATGAATAATGATAACAGAAAAACTCCCCGTTAATATGTGATCGGAAGAAAAACGAATGATTTTAACATAATTATCTCACTTAAGCTGACGGTAGAAGGGTTTTGCTTTTTTCTGGTGGGAGAGTATGGGTAACTGGGGCATTTGATATGAAACCAAAAGAAAAATATTATTGTGGATTTTTTTTCACTAAAAACCAAACGAACCAAACTTTATGGATTTTTCACTATGAATGATGAAACAAGAAACTCCGTAAATATGTGACGGAAGAAAACGACTGCGCGCTGATTTCAAACATAATTAATCTCACTTAAGATACGGTCACGAGTTATCTTCTTTCTTGTAGGAAGAGTGTCGGGTAGGGGGATTTGATTTGAAGCAAATGCAAAAAACAAAACTGTTATGAATTTTTTTTATTATAGTAATTGAAACCAAAAACCCCCTTAATTTTGTATATTGACAGAAAGAAGAAACGACTGATTTCAAACCTAATTACTGATTAAGCTACGGTGAAGTGTTTCTATTTTTTCGTGTGGGAATAGTGTGGGTACTGTGGATATACATTAACCAAATGAAACCAAATTTATGGATTGTTTTCCCACTCGGAACAATGGAACCAAAAACCCCCCGTTAAATTATGGGATAGGAAGAAAACGACTGAATTTCAAACCTAATCAAATCTCACTTAAGCTACGTAGTTTTTTTTTTTTTTTTTTTTTTTCCGGGTGGCCGAATGTGGGTCCTGGGGATTGATAGGTAAAACCAAAATAAACCAATCAATCAATCTTTATTTCCATAAAAAAACAATACATCAAATAACATCAACACACAAAAACATATGGAGGGTAGGCTGAAAGCCATTTAGGCTTGAAGATAACCTACCCCTTAAAAACAAGCTATTAACAGAAAATTAAATAACGAAAACATTCATAACACAAACAAGACAGGACGGGCTTTCAAGACATGAAGTCTCAAGTTTTGGTAAATGTTTTGTTTTAAGTTGATTGTCGAAAAATGTTTTACCGGATTTGATTCTTTTTTTTTTAATGAAATTTGGTAGTGAATATTCCAAACAGAATGAAGGACCAGTTTTTTCGAATGGCGTTGGTTTTTCGCCAAAGATTTCTTATTTTTTTGGGTCAAGTTGTAGTCAATTGGCCGTGTCTTGTAGGTGAGTCGTGAATCTCAGATGTTTTGTAAAATCATTTTTGAAGCCCAGTGATCACTTTATACACATACTAACCCTGAACCTCCCAATTTCCAATGTATAAATATCTTAACAGTTAACAGTTATGTTTAGAAATAAGTCGTGTTATGACTTCTGTAATGC
>JAMKCH010048713.1:0-10625 GCA_023653785.1 Ophioderma brevispina
AATATTTTGTTATGCATGAGACTTTTTATCATTTCCAGTATCATGGTGTGTATGTTTATTTCCGTTTAGTCTTGATTGATTTCGTTAATCCAGGCATTAAGCACCGGGGAGATTTAGGTGGCTCCAAGTGATTAATGGTTTGGTATGCCCCAAAGGTTCATTTGCTCAAACACGGGAACTTATGGCAATCACTCATTGTTGGTTTTTTAACACATGTTCGGGAAAGAATCCCCCCCCTTGAACGCAATTTAAATGTGCGTTTGACTGTAGTTCAAAGGTGAGTGTATGGCTCGGTCTAAAATGAATATTTGTTAAATGATTTTTGGTCGCCATGCACCAGTAACTTACGGCACAGAAATTATTTGCCACATTAGCAACAGCAGTGGGGATGGATTTTCATATGGTTGTGGCAAGGTTGGCAAACTGCCGCCACAGACCTCAACCATTTTTTTCTATTTGTTTATCCTAAATATTGCAAACATTTGTTAATACGAGGTAATAATGAAGTACGTTGAGTAATAGGATATTGGAGGAGGAAAATATTTTTATTTTCATGGGTTACCAAGGCTTGGAAATAAGGGTTGTATTTAAACACCAGGGCGTTAACATTCTTGGGCTTCCTACATGGGTGTAGAGTTCGAAGTGATTAGTAAATCCCTTTCCAATAAATCTGGAATGATGAAAGAGTCAAGGGGTATATTGTAATTCAGCAGTACACATAATCGTTGCTGTTTTGAGGGTTTGCGAGCATTGATGGCTACCAAGGTTGAGTTAGTTTTTCATAATACCCTTCAAAGAATTGTGTATGTAATTAGGGTCCGATTCGAATTTCAAATCTGTAAACAAGTGTTTCAATTCCCCTTTGAGAGTAAATTCAGTCAGTGGTGGAAATTAGATATTGCTGTGAACGGAGCAGGGAAATGCCTCTTAAGTCTTGCATTCGCTCGTTAGGTTTTTGTGGACTAGGCAGCCCTTTATTCGCCACCTTACATTTTCCGCATGTGGATTTCGAATTTTAGTATTTGGTAAACTGGATGTAGGGTTAATGTGCATATGTCAGGGTTTTCCCAGACTTTTTTGGTTGGTGATGGAATAGGTAATGATTTTCAGTTGCAAGTGTTAGTGTGGGTTTTGGGAGTTTTTGCAGGGAAAGTAGTTGTAAGGGAAATGGTCATTTTTGGGGAGATGGGTAGGCAAAAGAAAGGAATCTTGGTTTATGCTACCAAACTATGATTCAAACAGCTTCATAGTAATAAACTGTAGGCAACTGTGGTGTAATTTAAATACTTAAACAATCGGCTTCCCTAGAGAGCAATATTGCTGTTTGGGTCATTTCGGTCTTGGAAAGAAATGTCTGGGACATTGATTCTTGTATGTATCTGAGACAAATAGCTTCTCTAATTTGCACATGCTGTTAGGGATTGATTCGGCTTATAGTATCTTAATGAGGCTGCTGAGTCATTGTCACTAGGTATATATATATCTATATATACCCTATATATATATTATATATATAAACATAAGTATATTTCAATTCCAGCTGTTAGAGTGCTCGATATAAAACAAAAGTGAGCCTATGTAGCATATTTCACTAAACATTTAATGTTCAGCTGTTGTTGCTGAAAATTAAATGTTTTAGTGAAATATTGCTAATAGATTATAATATTATTATCTAATATATTATATACTCAAGCTGCAGACAGTACGTTTCGACCTTTGTGTTCTCATCAGTGCAGCACAGCTAAATGCAATCCACAAATGAAGTGTATCAATGACCCGTTAAGCTACTGACCCATCCCATCACGCCGCACATGTTTTATGAATACTAGAGTGCTCAAAAACTCAATAAAATATAAAATTACACAGGTTGCTCTCAATTACAACATTAAACCTGCTAGGTCGTGGGATAGTTACTTGGAGTAGAGCTAAGAGTACACAGGGAGAGCTTAAGGTCTGGGTACACCGTGCGTAGGATCTTGCTGTGTAATGCGTATGTTCTGGATCATTCGAGTTCATAAACTCAATGCAAGTAGGTTATAGTGTCTGGTATGCTCATTTACTGAGGACTATGATCTTGAATGTATATGAGGACAAATAGCTCTCTATTTGCACATTGCTGTTAGGGATTGATTCGCTTATAGTATCTTACTTGAGCTGCTGAGTCTTTGTCATTAGGTATATATATAAAATTACACTTGTTGCTCTCAATTACCAACATTAAACTGCGAGGTCGCGGGATAGTTACTTGGAGTAGACCTAAGACTACACAGGCGAGTAGATTAAAGGTTTACACGGAGGCGTAGTGATTCTTGCTGTGTAATGCGTATGTTCTGGATCATTCGCATTCATAACCATTGAAAGTAGGCTTATAGGTTGGTATGCTCATTTACTGGTACATTGAGTATGTATGTACTCTGAGACAAATGGCTTCTCTAATTTGCACATTGCTGTTAGGGATATTGAATTTGGCTGTAGTATCTTAATGAGGCTGCTGTTGAGTCATTTGTCCTTAGGTAATATATAAAAAAAATTACACAGTTGGCTCTCATTTAAAACATAAACTGCTAGGTAACGGGATAGTACTTGGGAGTAGAGGGAAAAGAGGTACACAGGGAGTAGCGTAAGGTCGGGTTACACCGGCGTAGGATTCTGCGTGTAATTGCGTATGTGTTCTGGATCATTCGCATTTCATAAACTCAATGCAAATAGGCTATAGTGTCTGGTAATGCTCATTTGGTTGCTCGTGGGAATCCTCCTGTCAAAATTTTCTGGTGCTTGCTATTTAAAACCACAGAGCATTCCTCATGGCTTTGTTTGTTAAAGGGGGGGGGGAGTTTTAGCAAATTCTAGCGGTGATAATTGCTTTGGCGGGAAAATTTAAGAAATTGGGTCATTAATGGATCCGAACATTTAATAAAATTGAACTTGTAGCAATTATATAATAACTGAAATTGTTGGTAACTAATGAATAATAATAATTCAACATTTTAAAGCGCATACGACAGGCGGTTTTCAATGAGCTGTACAACATTACAAACAAACCACAATTACATGATATCCAAAGTTAAAAAAACAGATTACTAATATTACATTTTTAAAAAAAGGAAAAAGCTGATACACAGTCAGGCCGTTCCTCCATCACACACGCTCGTGGGTCAGTATTAATACAGCAATTTATAATAATACAATCATTCAAAAACCCAACCGGTCAATAGACAACAGTGTAGGTAAACTAATGAAAAACAACTTATCAAGCAAGTATAGGAAACACAACTGCTGGAAAAGGTTTACAGTGTGATAAAGCTGAATTAAACAAGTGCGTTCTGAGGCGTGACTTGAAACTGGCAGTGGTGAAGAGTTCTAATGAATGCGGTGAGTGAATCCACAGCTTGGGTTGCATGAAATAACTGAGAAACTCTTCAATACGTTGCCGTCTTGCAAGAATGTTCACAGACCAAATTGCGTGAAGATGATCTTAGAGTTCGAGATGGCTTTATAACGTGCAATGAGATCAGCTAGGTAGGCAGGAGTTCACCGATGAGTATTTTGAAAGTAACAGAGAATTTTATAGACATCCTTTCTCTAATCGGAAGCCAGTGGAGTTGACACAGACAGGGTGATATGTTCGATTTCCTGGTAGCGTAACAACCACGGGCAGCCATATGTTGGACACGCTGCAGGCTTCTTCTTAGACAGTTCTTTATCAGGTAGACAGCAAGGTGGGTGCTTGACAATTGTCCAACCTAGAACGGATGAGAAGGCTGGACTAGGTTTTTCTGTATTGTCAGAATCTAGAGATAGCGACGAAGTTTGCCAATCCTGTGAATAGGTACGAAGCGCGACGAACGACGTCATTGACATGGGGGGACTCATGGTAAGATTTCGTAAACCCACACCCAAGTCGCGGGACTTGGGTGTGGTTGTTTGTGGGTGATGAAGTAGGCTAGTGGATTAGGTCAGTTCCTTAGCAAATTGCGCATTTGCTTAAAATAGTTGTAAATCGGTATGTATTCCAATAAAGGATCGAAATTGGGAATCAGTGTGAAGTTAGGGCTATATTATGGGATCGGTACCCGCTTTGGCAAATTACTGGGGAGTGGGAACAAAACGGCTTAGTATATAGGGTCGCAGTGTGGATTCGGATTATAACAGAACTTCGGAATGTTGTAGTTAGGCTGGTGCATTCCGCCGGTACCTTCTTTAGCACCAATTGACTGAGAGTGGGAACCTCAGTGGTTCAGCACATTACTGGTCGGTGAGTGCTTTTGGAATGGAAAGAAAGACTGGAATTGGATAGGCCTACATAAATATTTGGAATACTTGATTTGAAATTGGAAATAAATAGGAGACTAATTCCTGGCAAATATCCGCCACATTCATATCGCATGCTTTCTGTGATTATTTCTCGGGTGGTAAATATATATATATATTATATCTATTATTATATATATAATATATATATATATATATATATATATATTATTATATAATATATAATATATATATATATATATATATGCCGTCCGTTTTTATGACCATCTCCGATCCATCGAAAAGAACATCAGATCCAAGCCTGTGCCGTCCATTTTAACCAACCGGACCATTGCATAATGTTTACCATCACAGGTGTTCTCAGTACGAGTGGCAACTCGACCCCAACGTCCACCATGCCGAACAACTTATCATCGGCTACTCTTAACACCATCAAGCCTCCTGGCATCAACGTGAAGTTCGAAAGTCAATGCAAATGGCTGCTTAGTCATCATTTGTGAACTCACCTCTTGCATTAGACTCGCCTTGTTTTCTCTTGTTCATTTCGTGTCACCCTCATGCTTACTGCATGATTTGCTTATATGCTTGTGACACCTTAGACTTAGATCTTGCTTTTGTAATGTAGTTTTATAGCTCTTGTAGTAAGTTTAAGAACCTGACGAAGACATTTTGTCGCCACGTCGCGTTCATTATACATGCTTTAAACATATATCTTAATAGCAATGTTTGCCATACCTTATTATCCTTGGCCCACACCGACCAAATATATATATATATAATATATATATGATATATATTAAATTGTTTATTTATGATTTGTCTGTTTCTAGCTTAGAGCTTAGAAGTTAAAAACTCTAGGTTGCAGATAGTAATACAAAACACATACTTTTCCATCCTGAAGGTTTAAACAAATAACAGTTTCAAAAAAACTGGATCCAATTACAAAAAAAAGACTCTTTACAACTTTTGTCTAGCCCCCCTCCTTATAAGGCACCATGCGGCAATTAAGAAGCACGTTTCAGAGGGTCCCTGTGCAGGCGATCTAAGTGTTAGTCAAGCAAACCATTGAATCGGATGGCGTTACTCGAATATCTGAATAGTCCCAAGCTAAACTACCTTACTGGTGTGAATTGCATTGAGAAAATCGATATTGGACACGCACAGAGGGTTTGTTTCGTGCAGACTGAAACTTCTCATTTGAGTCATATGAACCAAGAATGATCATTTTCTGGCATGCACTCACCATTTTCCTCCATGAACTTGGGACACCACAACAATCTAGGGTAGTTGTTTTACAACGGATGTGAAGGCAGCTTCCAGGAGCTCACAGGCGAAAAGGAAAAACCAGCAGAGGGATTGTTAATGATCAGTGTGAATGGCTCAGCAGAGTTGCCAAACATTCTCCTTAAGTTACCTCAGGAGATGAACATCTAATGGACATGATTTGATGGAGTTGACACAACCGCCTTAGATTATAACAGTGACTGGGTTTTTTAAAACATTTCAATGGGATGTATTACAAGATTGTCACGCTTGGATCTCAATTTAGGGTTGAGTTGGGCCAGGAATTATCATACAGTATTAAAGTCTGGGAAAGAATCAAGTTACTTCTAATAATATTTTTGATTTGAAACCGATTTGTCAACAGACAATGATTATGGCTTTATGGGCTTATTTACACTGTGAACTGATGCCACGACAAAAAACTTGGGAAATTAAAAAAAAAAAGCTAACAAACAGAAATGATATACGGACCAAGCGGGGTATTGACAATAATGTTTAAACAGGTAATTAGTATTAGTAAATTACTTTTGTTGCAAGTATTTTTAAGGAAGCAAATATGAAAGGTACATGTTATTCCAAGCACCGTCATATGGGGGGTTATGGTCACTACGATCTCAAGAAAAAAATGTAATTTCCAGAAAAAAATGTAATTCCAGAACACAGTTGATTCTGAGGTCGTGTTTTGGCGAATGTTATATTACAATTAGGCCCAATTATTGTACCAAAATTGCGATATCTGCTCTAAAGTGAGATCGAATAGCTGGTAAATATGCCGGATGTTCAAGATGATATAAAACCACACTTGCTTGTACATCAGGCGGGGAACGAGGATGTGGATCACCAGAGTGCCCTTTGGATAGCGCGGTCTTTTGAACCTCTGAATTAGCACAATAGTATAAAAAAGTCAAAATTTAGAGGTCAAATATCACGGAGTCATAAACGTAATTGGGAAGATCAAATGTTATTCCTGGTCAGAGGTGATAGAGATATTAGAGGTATAGAGGCCCAACCAAGATATATTCTTCAAAGGTTATTCGGAGTAGTCCATTTGACACTCCCATAGGCCCGATTACACTAACCTAGAAAGGTTCTGTAATAATTTTGTTGTTGATTTGTATCCCTAGGTTAGTCTTGGGCAATCTTCTAATTTGCATAATCATATAGCGACGGCCCGCCATCTTTAAAATTTCCTTTAACATCTCCAACTCCTATTGCCTTATATTCAAAGTGCAAAACAATTTTCATGGCCTTTGAGTTGTGTGGAATCATATCTGGGATTGTCTTTGCAATTTAAAGGGGCATTTCGTGATCCACAGCCTGTCCCCCGACCTTACCTCATAAAGTTGGATTTTCATATTTCTGAACCGCAAACATTAGTAATCCATGTGTGCCAAAATCTAACGTGCAAAATTCGTGTGTCTGTAAGAAATTCCAATTTTGTATTTTCTGTCCGTAAACGGACAGAAAATTATAGCACAGTTTGGGGCCTATGGGGCCATGGGAAACGAGAATTTGCTCATAACACAAAAACACGAGTGGATCAGTAAAAAGTGTGATAAACTTGTTCTCAAGGATATCTAGTGACAATGATAAAACAGAAGGTGCGGATAACGAAATGCACCTTTAAGGTCAGGGTAGATCAAATCCAAGATAGGCCGCCCAAGATGGCTGCCAGCCGCCAATTGAAAATTTACCATCTCCAACTCCGTTTCCTAAATTAAAGTGAAATACATCTTCTCAGATTTTTTTTTGAATTTGAATCCTTATTTTTATTTGCCGTTAAGGATCAGGTCAAATAATCTCGCCGCCATCTTGAAAATAACTTTATTTGATGCCTTAAAATAGTGTAAAATGCATTTTCAAAAGGGTTTCTTGATATGTAGAATCAACTTCTGGATTGATTCAGAATTAAAACTAATTCCGATTGTAGATATACGAGTACATTGAAAACCCGAGAGACCCTTAAAGTATCTTACATAAATTCACTGTTCGAGCCATATCGTGATGTCACATACGACCAGCGGTTATCCCGTCTCAGGCGAGATGTGATAGTTACATTTCTCTGATTCAGGGCTTATATATTTTATGTAAAGAACTCTCATTTTCGGGGGTAAGCGAATAGGGCGCTGGTGTGCCGAGCTCTGCTCTTTCGGGAGCCGAATGTAGTACCGGGATGGACTTGCTACTTATAGCCCAGATAGTGGAGTTTCGGAGAGGTTACGTTGTAAATTACCACACGATGTAGGCGTGTTGTTGAATAATGAATAACCCTTTGGTGTTTACTGTGAAGATGGTATACATATCCTTCATCATCTAAAAGGCGGCCGCAAACCGAGATTCCGCACCGCGATTAATTAGGATAGGAAGGTCCTCAGTTTCGTATTAAGTGGTCCTAGTTAAGAAGTCGGCATCATATTCTGGCACGGAAATGCCAACATATGACATAAGATTCCAACTTGGTCTTCAAAGGGACAGCAGTTTCCAGCAAAGTGGGACTCGACATTGAGGAACATTCTATGCAGTGAGGTGATTTGGCATGTAAACACGCAATCTGATTTTTTTCCTATCCCACTATGAGACGATCGGGAGAGCCCGTACGTAGTGGATAGAGGTGGACCGCGCCTGCTTGGCAAGTTCAAATATCAAACTGCCTGGGAACTACATTTAAGGGATTTGTTTCTTGCAGCTTCTAATGGTAAATGACAGTTTTTCAATCGTACTTATAGGTAAAACAAACTAATCATGATGTGTGTTTCTTAAATGCCCTTGTAAATTTTAAATAGTATATACTAATATTAAAACAAAAATAAAGTACCTTAGTAATTTCAATAGTTAAAGTCGTATAAATAACACCACTATATAATAATCGTATTTAGAGAATAAGGATGTCAACTTGTCGTCTGCAACCATCGATTCACAATTCGTGTAATATAGAATTGATACGGAAAGTGTATCTTGACATTATGGAAATCGCGAATCAAGTTGCTTGAGTGACATGGATTTACTTGATATGAATTTTCGATCACCATCCCTATACTATAGATAGTTAGAATGGGGAAGCATTTCAGATACCGCGCTTTAGATTGCCCTAAAACGCCGTTGAAAACAAAACCAAGCACCGTTACGACTACTGTACAGGTCCCGATAACAACAGCATCGCTACATTCATATCATGTTCCGTTCCCTATCCGAGGCGAAACTCCTGAAAATTGAGTTGGCAAAAGACGAGACGAGAAGACTACAAAATCCTCTTACCAAACTGGGGTGTGAGACGTTTCAAAGGTTAGATATGATCTAAGTAAGCCGTGTTTTCGTCTGTTTTTAACAAAGGCAATTTTAATCAGGGACTATATTCACGTGGCTCCAGAATCTCACATCTATTAGACCCACACCATGCACCGCCCTCAAACAAAACGAAGTGCATAAGACTCCCGAGAAAACCTAAACAAAAATGAATAAATAAAATACTTAAAAACGACACGAAAACAACAAACAACAAGCAAAATAATTAAACCTAAATATGTAACTGATAATTTTCGATTTGTAAATTTTTAAAAACTAACAATCAATGTTCTAAGAGTAATTTACGTACAAAAAGTACGTACAATTTAATCATAGCATTTAATCAGAAAGAAAAGAGTTAAACCATGGAATTACAAACAGAATTCAAAAACGAGAAAAGTAAACATGTCGGGATTAGACCACACGCGTTCACGTGAGATTTCATTTATCATTGTACAGCATGATCATGCTATAATAGCACCTTTAGCTGGATGTAAAACCTTACTATATATGCCTAAACTAAAAAGAAGAAACAGAAAAGAAATCTAACTTTTTTTCCCCTTTTTTAATAATACAGAATGGTGTAATTCTCGCAGTATTTAACGATGATTGAAGTCGTTCCTGTGCGAACACGCCTCGCTTCTCAGATTTTATGGAGAAGTCAGAAAGCAAGATGGGCAAGAGTATTCAAAATGAGCTTGGCGGGTCTACGGGCAGCATACAACACCGTCCACCTTACTTGGCATTTGCAAGTTTCCATATGCGTATGTATGAAGCGAGAGGGAAAAGATAAGACCAAAATTTCTCTCTTATCGCCAGGATGAATCTCCACAGCTCATGACCAGCGGTATCCTTTCCCATTGACACACTCCACACCTGCAAAATCTGGTATGGTTTTCTCTACATTTTACCTCTGTAGACCCGTTTCGAGGGCGTTAGAGAGCTTCAAGAAAGATTCGTTCACAAAATCCCGGGTGGATTCAAAACCACCAATGATCCCAACAAAAGGATGTACGCCACAGGGGGACCCTTGTGTCCATTTGAAGCCTTCTAGCTGTATCTCTGACAAGCTTAGTCCAATCATTGACACCTCTTCCAGAGACCGATCCAAGGTGCTAGTGATGGGCCATGGTATTCTCTCACTGGGGAATAAGCGTGCTTCAAGGGATGAAGGTGGTCTGTTATATGGTGGGAAGCCAATATCTCTCTCCAAGAGATCCAACCCACCCCTGTCTTAAGAGCGACAGCTATGACCAACTGTTTCACAGTGGGTTGATCCAATAACCATCAGCCGCCTCTCTGGTCACCGCAACCTTCAAACTTTACATCCTCTGCAAGATGTGGACGACACACAACGTCATAATGGGGAGTGCTCTGACAACAGCATTGCATGCAGCCACCCTCAACCGCCCAACTTTGAGATGCACACTACCTGCCATTTCACGCATTTCCCTTCCACCCAATGAGTGCGTCAACAACCAGACCACAATCCATTGCCTCTACCATGAAGTCTACAACTAGGTCATTAGTACCCAGCAATCCTGGCAACACACATGACAGTTATTCCAGTCAGAGTTTCAGCATGTCCTCCTCTTTTCTAAACTGTATCTGTCCATTGGTTCTTTCATGTACATTACATGGCCATACCAGCTAATAATAAGAACAATATTGGCAGGCTTTATAAAAGCGCCTCTTACACAAGTGGTATCACCGAGCTGTACAATTTAATAGGCCAGTCAAAAGAATGAATGCTGCCTTAACCCCACACTATTGCAACAGAATCAATT
>JAMKCH010048714.1:0-10821 GCA_023653785.1 Ophioderma brevispina
CTGCCCCCTGTGGGGAATCTTACCACCCTCTTGCCCCCCTGAAAAATTAGTGATTTACATAGGCCATATACTATACTAACAAATTTTAATATTTGCTGAAAACATATACATGTGCCCCCCCATGAAAAAACAATACATCGGTCCTGGGACCGCTTGTGTCGCCTGCCGTCGTGGTTAGTGAATGATAGGCCTAACATGACCTTTGACCTTGATATGTGACCTTTGACATCATCAACAAATGAGGGATCCCATGTTGCACCTATGATTCAAATTTGGTTCCAATTGAACTTCAACTTTTCAAATGAGGTCAATTTTACATTTTCAGCCCATTTTACAACTTGACCTCACATGACCTTTGACCTTGGTATGTGTAGTAGAGACCAGCTGCAGTAGAGACCAGCTGTAGTACAGATGTGCAGTTGAGACCACACACCCCCTGCGTACGAGCCTGCCCTTGACGTTTGAAGGTTTTTTGAGTTACTTTTGGTGAGTGATGGAATATGTCGATGAGTTATGTTTTTAGAGTTATTTTGGTGAGTAATGGATGGAGTTCATCAATTATTATGTCTGGAATCAAATCTGAGATGCGTCGCCCTGCGCCAATCGCAGCACAGAGTGTTTGCGCGGAGTGTAGGACGCAACAAAAGTACAATTGACCTCTGCTGAATTGCCCAATCGCGCTTATGTATTTATGTTACAAGGACACTCGTTACTAGGTCAAGTGCAGCTGTGCATATGCGGTCAACGCACAACATTTTAACGATACGTCTCAGATTTGATTCCAGACATAATAGTTGTTATTTGTTGGTGCATAATGAATGGATTTTTTTGTGAGTTATGGATGAAATTCATCGACGGGTTTAAGGGAATGTTGGTCAGAATTAAAGGGGGTGGTCTGGTGTAGTTTATTTGATAACTTTATTACATGTATTTTGTCTGCAGTGCTCATTTCAACTTTCAATTGAATGCTCCTATTTAATTGTACACAAAGAAAGTGCATTAACCCCTGTACATTTGAATAGGAGCATGTGAGGAACATTCAAATGAGTGCTACAGGCAAACTAAATGAGATGGAATGATCAAATTTCTTGAGCAGGTCAAGTTTGTGATCATCTTTGTAGCTGCAAACTTTAAAAAAAAAAGCGAATGAAAAAGTGTAAGGGAAAAATCTCAAAAAGCGCCCTCACGCTTTAAAAATTTTGACCTAAAATGTCAATTGTTAAGAAAATGCAATGTCCAATTTCCATGCAACTTTCAAAATCAGGCATCTTGGGCTCATTTACATAAACACCAAATGCCAAGTGCAAAATGCATGAAAAAAGAGTAGTTAGAGGGGTTTCGAGCTCAAATCCACTCCCACCACAAAATTAAGGGACATGACACAAGAGGGTACAGGGCACTGCACACTTCTTTCTTGGAATAGAGGCAAAAAATTTTGTCATTTTATGTTGAGATAGGTATAATAGAATACAAAAATCAGCCCTAATGAAAAGCAAAAATGACCCATTTATACTAGCCCACTCCTATTACTATGTAGCGAAGTAAAATGTTACCAGATTTTTTCTGTTCAATATTTTAATCTATTGATATTTATCAAAATATTTTATCATTCTTAAACACAAAAAAAAAGGAAAAATTGGTAATATTAATATAATTATTTGCATACATTGGGGGAGGTTAAAAGCATGACATGATGAAATGCACCGCACAGTCTATGAAATGAAATAAATAAACAAAGTAAAAACACAGCGTGAGAAACATGCATACGGCGTGGGTGCTATGTGTTAAACGCCATTTTCGTTGTCTGCTGAATTTAACGTCGCCGGCGACGTTAAATTATAAAATCGTTCTGTTTACCCATAAGGAAGAAGACTTGGTCTTAATCATTTCGGGTGAGGGCTTTTGTATATAAAAGCCTTACAACCATGGAAAAATATCGATTTTGAAAAATCTTGAGGGCGCACTATTTTTCAAATGTGCCAGTGTCTCTCTAACATGTTGTCATTTACGGATGTGAAATTATGTGTGCAAAAACATGTGCAAAACCACATGGAATACCTTTCCCCTGTTACCAGCATGAGCAGGCCATTTCAAAGAGCCAACTTTGCAGACTGCAGACGAACAAAATACCAAAAGCAATTCAGAATCGAGTTGATATATGTTCCTTAGATAATAAATTACCTTTTGAATTTTAGTTAATCCTCAAAAATTTGTCTAAAAACAGTAGAAATCAATCATTTTCCGGAGAAACAACCTTTAATTTCTCATGCAGAAGTGATTGTAGTCGCAATTTTCTTCAAAATTGTTAATTTCTAATTTAAGTTTTTCACATATGTCATCGCATTAAATAGGATGAGTTGTATTTGATAGTGAAAACAGGGATATATCGTACATTTAGAGGGATTTTGAGATCAACAAAGTTGAGGTAGGTAACAGGGGAAAGGTATCCCATGTGTTTTTGCATAACTTCACATCCGTTAATGACAACATGTTAAAGGTGGTTGTTCCGATTTATGTGTATTTTGTTCTCTACTTGATATGAAAGCCTGGCACAAGTTTGCACATACACCCCATCAAGTACCGTGGAAAACAAACTTGCGGTTTTGATGGTAGATGCAATAATGCATGTTGCAAAGCCCTATTCAATACCGTGCTAATATTGATGGTTAACCACTAAAATGGCAGTTTTTTGTTTATATCTTGGGAATGAAAGGGTTCGAGGGCTCAAAATTACAGGACGGCAATGAGAAACAAATACAGCCTTTCAGCTGATATCAAAATCGATACGACTTCCGGGAAATCAGGGGGTCCCAAAGACGAGCGGACATGCACCTTAAAGACTAATGTGACGTTATATGCTTAGCCGAATAGGTGTCCCTCATGGAATTTGACCTTGTCAACATTCAACAAACTGGGACAGCAGAACTAAGGACTCTGTGTAGACTCATGCACGATTAATCAATGGGGAGGCCAACCTACACAAACAAGCCAATCGGCTGCCATTCCACTTCCGTGTGAGGTTGACGCACGTCAAACTCGGCGCACGGTAAATAGACCGTATTCATATGACGTCAGCCACCAGACTGTTGGTGGACAAGATGGATACATTCCAGGACTACCTTACATTAAGCTGTCAATCGATCAATGGGGTAGCGATTGCACAGGGATCATTGACCGGTGCTGAATGTATTGTAGTACTGGGATGCGTCCATCTTGTCCACCAACATGGCTGCTATTGAATACGGTCTATAACTCTGAACAATTCTCATAAAACAACAAGGGAAAGCCTGGGGAATCCCCATACATCGCAGTGAAAACAACAAAAGTGCGCAGTTTGAAACATTAAAATGTATGACATGCACTGCAATCGCGAGACACTACGCTTTCAGGGTGAGCGTATTTGAAGGATTTGTGTTTATGCACATTGTGCTAAAAGCATATTTTGGCATCCTGGCTTTTGGCAAAAAATATGCTTAGCAACAATGTGCATAAAAACAAAACATTCGTATGCACATGGAGGCTAAAGTGTCTCGCGTTGTGCAGTGATCATACTTTTTCGTTTTTTGCGCACTTTGTTTTACTGTTGATGCAGGGATTCCCTGGGCTTTCCCTGGTTGTTTTCCCTCCGGTGAAGCCTGTGCGTAGCGTAACGTAGGTCCGCTCACGGCCATACCCCATTTATTATTAAGGAA
This sequence comes from Ophioderma brevispina, assembly GCA_023653785.1. NCBI lineage: Eukaryota > Metazoa > Echinodermata > Ophiuroidea > Amphilepidida > Ophiodermatidae > Ophioderma > Ophioderma brevispina. The sequence goes on from JAMKCH010048714.1 coordinate 3,693, forward strand.
AAGAATTTGTTGCCACACCGCATGAATTCGCAACTCAACGGAAGTCGGAACAAGGTGAAATCGTATTTACGCGATGCTTAAAATATGTCTACGCCGATGTCGCGACACTAATATGCGTAAATGATAACGGACCCCACCCCACCCCCTCCCCAACACCCCACCCCATCCCCAAAACCCGGAAAAACCTCCACACCCTAGCAAACCACCAAAACAACCACCCTCAACACCCGCAAACACACACCCCCTCCCTAACACCCCACAACTCCCAAACACCCCCACCCCCTCCCCAACACCCCACCCCCGCCCCAACATCCTGCAGTACCCCACCCACTCACCCCTTAACACCCCACTCCCTCCTTAAACCCCCAACTCCCGCAAAACACACCCACCCCCACCCAATACCCCGTAACACGCCGCCCCAATACCCCGTAACACGCTCCCCCTTTTCCCCAACACCTCTCAACAACGCCCTCCCTTTCCTCAACACCCCGCAAAAACCCTACCCCTCCCCAACACCCCCTATGGCATAGTAGTCTCATGTAGCGAAGGAATTTGCAGATCCGACAGTACGTTTCATTCAAATTGCGCATATTTCAGTAGCTAATTGCATACCTAAGCCGCTGGCCACATATCACATACATTTCAATGACAAAGAGATGTGCCATGATAGGCCTTTCAAGCAGCACAGGAATTTTGAGTATCCAATGGCAGTGTCAAAAATATCGGCAATTACGCTGATTTTTACATATTGATAAAACTAGAAATTGAAATAATTTAAATTTGCCCAAAAATCTAATCAGGTCGAGAACACTTCAGCCCGACTTACTTCACCAAGGCATAAATCAGTATAATATCCACCTTACGGAACTCCAGAAAACTTGTACACAGGCCTTGCAGGAAAATTTTAATAAAATATGCAAATGAGATACTTAATTAGCATATTTTACGCCCAAAAATCTAATCAGGTCGAGAACGCATCAAACCGCTTCTTCAACCAAATTACATCATTGTTGCCCTTACGGAACTCCAGATTAAAATCGTATACAACATTTGGTTAACATTTTTATCACGGACGGACGACGAACGGACGGACGAACTGATCTTTTATAGTCCCCGTACCGAACTCGATCGGCGGCGGAACGGATGTTGAAGGATATGGTGGCAGAATCGAATTCATCCCACACATAGGACATGTTCAGATTTCTCAAAAGAGGACTCACTTCATCATGATTCACCACATAGCCGATAGGGTTATATGTAGTTTTGATGAAATAATCTTTGGCATAAATCAACTATTTTATTCTAGAACAATGATCACCCACCTTCATATTGAATTGCAAATTCAATGAATTATGTTTTCATGCCTAGGAACATTAATTATGATAATTTTGTATTTGTCAAATTTCATATTTAAAAATTTTCGAACGTCCCTACCACACACACTGTTGTTATGGGCCAACTTGTACCATTTTTGCTTCTACTACTAGTTCTACTATCCAATTCTAAGTAGATTTAACTCAAAATTCAATTACAGAGTTTTGATGATTCAGTGTATATATATGCTTCCACTTCAAAAGGATAAATCATTACATGGAGTATTATGAAAATTGGATCATGATCGGGGCACCCACTTTAAGTTCAAGGCAAGGCAACACAAAAAGGACCAACAAAAAGGAGGCCACCTGATCCACAGTCTGTGATGTCATGATGTGAATCTAAGCCTTAGCCTGGCACGATGATCAGTGATGGGAAGTTATGATAATGATGTTGTTTTTCATGCCAACAGCATGGCATTGAGTGATCATGATTGATAGTCGATCGATCAAAAATTCCAACTGGAGGCAACACTCAAATCAGTGTGATGATTTTCACGAACCTGGAATGAGCCTGAGTGATCTCTTTTTGTGGTGTTCTCAAAATTTTTCACAGAAATAGTGATTTCTGGGAACACTTTCTTTTACAATGACATCATGGGAAATGCTGGCTCTTTGGTAGAGGCATAGATCAGTCAAAGCAAGAATGCTTTGGATCAGTGATATCAAAGATAATCTTCTTGGTGATAGGATAGACCCTGTTTTGACCTGGACATTGATAAATTAATTGACCTGCCTGATACACTGGCTCAAGGTGGGTGGTGTAACATAAAATGAACGCATTCCTCAAACACACATTGAGAATCACAGCCAGTAGCAAAATGATAAAGAAAAATATAAAAAAAATAAAAAAAATAAAAAAAATAAAAAAAATAAAAAAAATAAAAATAATCAAGGTTTTTTTAAAAACACAACAATGGTAAAATACACCTCCCCCTTTACTAAAATGAAGCAGTCTTACATATGGGAATGACCTTTGACCTGCTTTGACCGTCTGCTTGTGTCTGCTCCTTGTTCAACCACTGATCTCTATGGTGTAGAGGGGGATTCAGTGTGTCAACCACAACAAATTTTCGTGCTGCCAAAACATGCAAAAGGCCTGATCAAATTTACCTGAATAGCCTAGGCGTGATTGCCCTGATGCACAAAATACTATTTTAAACACTGTAAAGACGTTTTAACTAACCCAAGAAATCTGCACGTTGTACAAGTACAATAGGTATGTACGGATATTGCTAAAGAAAATTTTGTGTGTCAGTACTCATCAACCAATAGGCTAGAACCATCCAATTTTTAAATCTTTCAAATAATATACATTTTCAATACCTCGTGTGAAAGAATATGTTTAATCATAAAAATAAATATCGTGAATCAAGTTATATGTTATTTAATAACCCCCAAAAAAAAGATTGTTTTTAGTGCCTACCTAGTCAGTGTTTCCACCTTGTTAGGTGGTATCATGGTGGTTACACAGATCGAATTTGTGGTTGAGTAATATAATTCTCAACCACAGACGATAGTAATTGGATTGCGCTGTGACCGGTGTGTACTTTTCATTATGTACAAAATTTATCGTGCTCTAAAAACCCTTTCAATTTAGTATTCATTTGGTTTTATGCCAAAATGCATCTATACACTGTTCATGAAACTGAATTTACACATACCAACTTGGACTTAAATCTCCATAAATGCCAAATTTTTCACGGAGTTTTCCAACATCGTTCGTGCACCTGGCAATGTATATAAATTACATGTATAATTCATATCAAAAGTGACGGTAAAGGTAATGTCAATACTTTTTTACACAAGGGAGGACTAATTCAGTTTTCGTGATTGCCTTTCTATATCCCGAAGTTCACCATGTTCAGTTACCAAAACATACGGATCGCACGGTACAGGTTTGACCATGATCGGGATACTCCGCAGACCAATGAGCCTCGTGTAAATCAATGGCTAGAACCAAATGGCTGCTCATCAAACCCTACGCAGAATAAAAAATAATTCTTTCTTATCATATTACAATCTTTTTTAATTGTAAATTAATAAAATATGAAGGGCGTATAACCAGTTACAAATTTCACGTGCCTTTATGATGTGATAAACATTCCATATTTCACCAATTTGGTGAAGTTTAAAGCAAAGCTTAATGATTTCCAAATAAGCACTCTGGTGTAATGTTAAAAAGGACTGGGTCATTTGTGTTATCCGTGTTTATTCAACAAAACACTGAGTATGTCTTGAGTGAAACGATCCAGATTACTTTTTTTTGTCAAATTCGACTTTTCAATTTTTGAAAAGCTGCGTGACGTTTTGAAAGTTAAACAATTGTGTTTACGTGATTTGGTAATAATGACGCAACTTTGAAGAAGGGAAACAAATCCATCAACAAGGTAAAAAGGTATGTAATTTTATGTTGTAACACGGGTCACAGCGCAATCCAATTACCTATCGTCTCTGTGGTTGAGGATTATATTTACTCAACCCACAGATTCGATCTGTGTATATTCATTATTTAGAACCAGTCCAAAGAACCCACCACAAGCATGCAAGGTTAGGTATAGGTGCTAGTTCAAAATTAGCTCGTTACAGTAGCGTTGCACGTGTCCGTACCACCTCCTACAACGCTATGCCATTCTCGATTGAAAAAACTGGGATGGCGTGCGCAGCGGATCTGATGCAGAATAAAGCAAACTCAGAATCAGTACAAAACAGCACTATTGAAATCTTTACCTTGATTGTAGTCCTAAATATATTTATATTTATATAGGCACGTTGTTTTCGGACTGATTTTTCATTTATGGTTAAAATCTGAAGATTTTGAAACAGTGATTTCGTAACCGTAAAAAATCCAATGTAAACATAGCAGTCGCCCAGAGGTCTCCCGGATTGTCCGGTTTATTTTTTAGATAGGGGCACGAGCACGCTGATTGGAATCGCTGATTACCAAAAAATACGAACATTACACCGGAAGTGGGAGCGACTGTGTTTAGCTATTCAATTTGTTCAAAATTCTTCAGTCAGTTTGGGCTTTTTAGGGTCAACCTGTCACGGATGTAAGTCTTTTTTTATGATGCGAGCTGTGCACGTTTTGTATTTTTAATAATCGAGCTAGTAAGGGATGCTAAGACATCCAAAGTTTTCATGCAAGGATTTTGTGTCATAGAGGTCTGTAGTATGCAAAAAAATTCTTGACCGTTGTGGCACATATGGTGGACAGGGATCCCTGGTTTTATGAATGAACTGCCGCTCTGGCTTTGTAGATGATGTAGGAGGGGCTTTCGTAGCGGAAAAAAGCCAGAGCAACCTCGCGCTACTTCAAATCCATGCCAGACAATGAAGAGGTGTGGCCACTTCAAATAAGCCAGACAGTCGGGGGGGGGGGGAGGGGGTGGGGGGATAGGACACGACCTGATCGATTGGGCATTGGGGATTTCCAAACGGGGTAATTTGGGGAACTGCTACGTGCATTACTATGGCAGTCTCGGTCCCAGTGATCATTAAAAAAAATCATTCTTAAACCTTTGTTCAAAAATCTTAGTAAATTTCATGATAAATTAAGAAAAAATTATTTGCTTCAAAATCCGTCGGGGTTAGTGGATTAACCCCACTGCAAAATAGTGTAATTTCCAATAACGATCATTTAGATCTAAATATTCGTGACCAGGCCTAGTTTTTAGTCAAGTCTGCGTGTAACCATTTGATATGCGTAAGAGCGCCCTCCTACCGTTAAGTCTTTGAAACAGACTAGCACCCGGAAGTTGATGCCGTTTTGAATTTGCTGTTGCTGTTAGATTGGCATGTCCTACCCTCCCTGGTATAGACCTCGACCTGACATCGATTATCTTGTTGCTTCGTGGACAAAGTCATCAGGAGGAAGTTTAACTTATTGGTAAATTTGTATGATATTATTTAATAATTTATACAAGTTGTTGCTTAAAAAAAAAAAAAAAAAAAATTTTAGTCAAGTCTGCGTGTAACCATTTGATATGCGTAAGAGCGCCCTCCTACCGTTAAGTCTTTGAAACAGACTAGCACCCGGAAGTTGATGCCGTTTTGAATTTGCTGTTGCTGTTAGGTTGGCATGTCCTACCCCCCCTGAGGACAGTCAGCCAATGCTGGACAACAACAAAGTTGCTGGTTCAAATTTAACCAGATGTACATTAATTTTTGTTGGGTATATTTTTGCAGTAAAAATAAAATGGTGTTTGTACATAAAGACCCCCCAAAAAGTAACGCAGCTTGTCTAAATACCCCCATAGTACAAACTATTGGTCTTTGCACGAAAACATAAAATTATATCAGTAGTTCGTTTTCTTCCGTAAATTTTGATACCCTTCTTGCCCCATTGCGATCAATTAAAAGTTGCAATAAAAGGTATAGCCGTATTGATTGCCATTCAGTGAAAAACCGCATTCTTCCCGCGACGTGTGTGTCACTTAATGCTTGGTTGTGTATTGTAACCTTATGTCTTCAGTTGCAACTTTGAAAATGTGACACATTTTTGTAAAATGGACATTGTGTTGGCGATATTGATCACAATGGAGCAAGAAAGGTGTCAAAATTTGCAGAACACAACAGACTATTGATATCATTTTATGTTTTCGTTCATAGACCAATGGTTTGTAACTTATGGGGGTATTTAGACATGCTGCGTTACTTTTTTTGGGGTCTTTATAGAACTAGAGCAATATACATAAATTATTAACTTTCAACACAATTACTATACTTGATACTCTATTGATTCCATAGAGTTACATTTAGCTCTATGATTGATTCACACATGTTGAGACTAACAATTTTATTGTATACATGAAATTTTGGCATTTTTTAAATATTCCTGACCGCTAGATCTGTAAAAAGGATATCAAATGAATTAATAGTAAAAAAAACCCATGCCCTATATTTTAAAGGTGCTTGTTCCAATCTATGTGTATTGTGTTCTCTACTTGATATGAGAGGCTGGCACTTGCACATACACTAGCTCCATCAAGTACCGTGGGAAACAAACTTGCGGTTTTGATGGTAGACACAATAATGCATATACTTCATAAACTTCGAAGTACAAAGTAAATTAATCGATTGGCTGCGCAGCATTATCGAGCCTTACTACAAAACGCGCTAGCTCTTAGACGCAGTCTAAATCGCGCGCGTTGAAGACACAGCGCGTGGTGTAAGAACAAAACAAATCTCTTACACTGATACACAAAATACTGGTCTTAAAGTCAACAAATACCAGGCATTCCTTGTGAGACAGGTGTGGGAGTTTATTGATTACTTTGTACTTCTAGGTTTACAGAGTATAGTGCAAAGCCCTATTCAATACTGTGCTAATATTGATGGTTAACCATTAAAACAGCGGTTTTTTGTTTATATCTTGGGAATGAAATGGATTTGAGGGCTCAAATTTCAGGACGACAATGAGAAAAATACAGCCTTTCATCTGATATAAAAATCGATACTACTTCCGGGTAAATCAGGGGGGTCCCAAAGACGATCGGAACACGCACCTTTAAAAGCAAACCTAGCTTCTACAGTGGCGTATAAAGCTGCTCCCTTCCCCGGACACAAAAAAAAATTGGGAAGGGGAAAATGGGAAGGAAAAAAGGGAGAAGAGAAAAAGAGAGAAGGGGGAAAAAGAAGAGGGAAAAAGAAAGAGGGAAGAAGAGAAAGGGAGAAGGCTGCCCCCCTCAAAAGAAAAATGTAGAACTAAAAGGCTATGGCTTAGAAAAATATAAAAATATGTAGGTTTGCAAAAA
>JAMKCH010048715.1:0-10877 GCA_023653785.1 Ophioderma brevispina
GCTCTATCTCATGATGCAGTTCATAACTATGTAGGTGGCTTCGTTTTCAAGTTACGAACCTTTAAAGTTGACTTTTACTTTCATGTCATTCTTTTAAAAAAAATCCAAATGGACTAAGTTCCTATTGACAGTTCCTTAAATGTGGAAGCTTTCAATTGCTCTTTAAGACAATATCCATTGGCTGTATCCCTCTTGAGGAGGTATTACACTGAAATGCTCGCTATTTTTTTTAAATCTCCCTGATTCTAATCAAATCTCCGATTCCAAGAAAATCTCCCTGATTCCAAAATCGTCGTCGTTAAGTTGTATAGCCACCAAACTTGCTCAAGATAACCACTGGCCAAGACCCGTGGGCTATGTCAATTGACCTGTAATGACCCTACATGACCTATGACCCCGCAACTACACATTCCCTAACCATCCCAATTGATGGATTACTGCATCATTGATGCACTCGTTGATGCACTCATCATTGATGCACTCGAAAAGTGCTAATTATTGATTTTTCAAATCCCAAAAATGTAAATAGGAAACTCTGATTAATCAAATAGATGGGAAAGTGATCACATAATGGGTATTTTGAAAAGGGGCATTTTAATAATAATAATAATATCTATTTGAGTTACAAGTAAAAAGCTCAATAGTAACTCAAGAAATAAAAATGGGCTATTTGCCCAACACAATGATGTGGAGTTCCTTCCATAATGAAACACAATTAGCATGCAAATAAATAGCCGTACAAACAAAAACATAACCCAAATTAGCTTAGCATGAACATGTAAAATATTAAACAAAAGTGAAAACTTAGTTTACAAGAAAATGTTTCTTGCACAACAATTTGAACTGAAATAAAGAATTAGCAGTTCGAATATTAACAGGAATACTGCCATCTCAAAGATTTTCTTAAGCTCTTAATTGCCATACCTGTTGTATATTTGGATATATCATCGATAAATGTGTTATACAATAAAACATCATTTGATATAATGTCTTATTAATTAAGGTAAAATCATTTACAAATAAAAAGGAATTTCTGTTTGGCCTAAACACGATAATATGATATATTTAAAAGTAATAAACCTTGAGGTAAAACACATATCATTTAATCTATAGTATAAGAAACAGTAGCACAATAAAACTAAAATTACATGACATGCTCAACTCTTTGGAAATGGGTGAAATTTCACTGCTTTCTTAAAAGTCCTGTCACCCACTGGACGAACAGCCAGGAGCATGTTGTCATCTTCATACCGCAAGACTGACCTGCCAGGAATATACAATAAGAGGTTATTCGGACAGGTATGGTGGCAATTGTCCAGAAATACCCTTGTAAGAAGCAAAGCTCAAGACAACACTCTCACGAGCTCTTTGAGGCGTGGTGGAGTTTGGTGTGCGTCTGTCCTTTGGTAGAGTATGGGATTGGCCTCTAAGAGGGTCTAAATGAGAATCCCTTCTAGAAGTTTGGGGAAGAAGGTTTGAAGATGTGGTTTCTATAGTTTTAATGTGCCGACTCAAATTTTGGGTCCAATCTGGAAAAGGGGGACCTTTGTAAAATAGGGGTTAAAATTAATGCAGGGTAATTTTGAACAAAGTCAGCATGCCTTTGACCATTAATTCCATGATATCGTATTTTTGTTTTGTTAACATGCCTCCAATTCAGGTGGTAACCCCCTTCTGAGACCTTAAAACCTACAAATTGCATATATCCGTAATATAATTAGGTTTCAGGGTTTCATGTTTTATTTCATCTCATTGCACAAATACAATATAAACATCATAAATTATTACCAATGTAAAAAGATGAAATACATATATATTGTATATTTGCAAGAGATGTGGATGCCATGGAAACCTCGCAAAAGCGTGTATTTATGGCGCCCATCCAGTAGTTACACTATAAAAGCACATAATATGATTATCTGTTGGTAAAGAACATCAAACAAGCATAAATGGTAGATTACATACACTTTAGAAAGAAGGGTGCCGACTTAATATAAAAATAGTAACACAAAAAAACCATATAAGTAAATAATACGTTACCCAAATCATGGAGCGGATAGATATGAATCACTACTGTTTTTTAAGAGTTGTTTTAAAAAACACTAAGTATACTTTTACGACGGTGTCACTGGAATTCCATATGAGGGCCCCTTGAATCCTGAGTGTATTTTCTGCTAGCTTGGTGTTAGTCTGTCTGACATCAAGGTCCTTAGATGATCGAGTGTCATAGGGTGGACGTCTTGTCTGTCAAGACAAAATGATCATCTAAAATGTTTGTAGGAAGTTGGTCATAATGGTAATTATACATGAACTGCGCGGTCTGGAAAGTATAGAGGTCGTGAATTTTAAGCGTTTTCATGGAGGAAAAAAGAGGGTGGTATGGGGCGGCCCAAATGAATTTGTACATGAACGAATAATCTGTTTTTGCTTAAAACGCGACTGAATATGAGAATTATGTTTATCTGCCCCAATAATTGCACAATGTGAATGTAAGAAGACAAGCGTATTATACAGGGTAGTCAGTGAATCAAAGGAAGAATAGGTTTAACTTTCGCTGATAATCCCGTTAATTTTGATTTATTTTTGTAACATTGTGAAGTAAGGTGGATGTCCATGACATATCATCATCAATTAAGACGACTAGAAATTAGTTGTATTAACTTTTCAATTGGCTTATTGTTCAGATTAATTTTAATATCAATTGGCGGGGAGGTTATGCTTGTTGTCTGAATATATAGAATATTTTTTTTTAATGTTTAGGGAAAGTTTTTATTTTTTAAACCAGTTAGATATATGATTTAATCCTATGATTTCTGTTGATTCAAGTATTTGGGTTCTTTATTGGAAAATAGGATATTGGTATCATCCTCAAACATCATAAATTGAAGATTGGGAGAGCACTGTGGAAGGTCGTTGATATAAATAAAATAAAAGGGGGTCCTAGAATTGAGGCTTGAGGTACGCCGCTCTGATGGAAGAAGTGTACGACCGGTGTGTTGATTATAATCAACGAATTGTTTTCGGTTCTCTAGATAATTTTTTTTATTTTTTTTATTTTTTTTATTTTTTTTATATTGTTTAGATTGTTAATAAGAATTGTGTGATCAAGAGTGTCGAAAAGCCGTTTTACTGAGATCTAAAAAGATCCGGCAGCAAAGGTTTGATCGAGGGATGTAACCGTTTTATCATAAAGTTATATTGATTGCCATGAAGTGGAATGTTTATGTCTTAAGCCAAACTGGGCAGAGTGAGGATATTAATTTTATCTATAAACGCGATGATTCGATTGTAAATTAGTTTTTTTCAAGAATTTTGGATAATGTCCGGAAGGATGGAGATAGCCTATAATTGTGGAAGAGTGCTTATCTTCTCAGCTTATAGATCGGAAGGGACAATACCGGTGGACATGGAAAGATTGAATATATACTTATGGGCTCTAGATATAAGGCCAAACTGTTGTACTATGTTCGCTAATACATCGACGCCGCACCTGGTGCTAGGTTTCATTTGTAGTGATGTCTGAAAGTTCTTCCTAGTGGAGGCGAGAGAAAATAACTATTGGATAAAGAGATTACCTGGATTTATTCGCTTTAGAATTAACTGTTATAGGAAGGTGAATTGTTAGCATCATGATGGACCAATGGTTGGTGAAAAATTCGTTGATTTATTAGCGATTTCGACTGCTCTTAATTTCAGAGCAATGAATTGTCAATACATTATGAGGGTGGTTTGGGGGATTTGTTTCTGCCAATAGATTATTTAGAGTTTGCCAGGTTTTTTTCATAGTGTTTCCGGTTGGCATCAAGCTCTGTTTGTGATATGATGACTTTTAGCAATGCGCAGAAGACAATTTAGGGTATTGCGATATTTTGTGTATTACGTTAATTCCGTTATTAGGTTTTGGAGGCGGTATTTTCTAAATAATTTATCTTAGTATTAATTGATTTGATTAGGCCCAACGTTATCCATGGTTTCCTGGGCGTTTTTACGTTTAAGATAATTTTGTGGTTGATTTCAACAGTACCTGAATATTAAATAATTTGATACTTGTCTGAAAAGTATTAAAAGCTGTTTTCAGGATTGTCATCGTCAGACACATTCTGCCACGTAGTGGATGATTGTCCCCTTTTTAAACCCTTGATGTTGCTTGGCTTAAGTTGGCGTGACTGTTAAGTCATCGAATTTGTTTGTTAAAATGTACATCTGGCGTCAGAATTTGGTGAAATTGGATTAGAGCAAACTGGAAATGGCTTAGATTTCATTGACTAAACGCCCGCATTTACATTGGCTAAGAGATCATTTGTTATGATGTTATCCAAAGGTTCTATATAGATAGAGAGGCAAACGTTACGTAATCCTTATAATCCATCGTCTCGCATGTTTTGCCGACCACAAAGAAAACATGAGTACCAAACTAGAAAGCAATGGCTGCCTCCGCTTCTTCCATATGCTGTGGGTGCCGCTTTGCATATACTATCGGTTAGTGGTACAAATTTATGTATTGTGTGAGAGGTGGCCAGGTTTAATAATAGTGTACCTGGATCAGTGTGCTCAGATACTACTCGCTTAGGTGCTTTAGGCGCTCTAGGTGAAAAGATATTCCATTGAGCGCGTTTATTAAATCAAGACGATGACGTGTCCGTTCATGCTTTGTTTGGCCATTGGTAGAAAAAATTTAACCACCAATAGCACCCAACATTCCACAACTGATATTTTGCCGGATTGTTTGTATCAATTGACATTAATGTGTGTATACAAGCACCCAACTAATAATTATTCCGTGCAATTCGCAAAAATGTCAGCGCCCATCCCACGAACGACTGGTTTTGAATGCTTCACCCCCTTGATGTTTTTATCAATATCGTGGCATAGTTTTTCTGTATTCGGTAGGCTATCAGTGGTAGGCAAAATCCTTAGAGAAACTAAGATTACGAAGTCATTAACTTTAGGATCGGAGTCATAATCCAGAAGATCGATGTTATAATCGCCCATGATATAGCAAGATTTGGAACGCATTGTTAACTGTATTGATAGACACGGAAGCCTCAAGATAAAACTCTCAGTTTAACTGTTGCCTGGGCGATAGATGATACACAACACTTGTTTTTTTTATTGCTGATTTGTTGCTGTCATTTATTTCGATAAAAATAGAGTCGCAATCAGGGGCAATTATATTTAGGTCGGTCCCTTAGTTTCAAAGTCAATGTTAGGGGGAATGAAAAGGGAGGCACCGCCTCCTCTTCGGTCATGACGTATGGAATTTATAACTGATTGAACCGTCGAAGCCAACTAAGTGTTAGATTCGTACTCATAGTTAAACAGTTTCTGTAAAACCAAGATTGAAGGTTATGATTAATGGAGAAAGATATTAGTGACATCGTGGAGTGTTTTATTTAAGCTGCGAACATTATATGATATGACAGCTGAAGGTCCTTAGTTTAATGCAAATCATTAAGACCGTCCACTATGTATAACTACAGTTTGGGACTTTGGATAGGTCAATATTACGTCTTATCAGTGGTCAGGAGTGATGATTGAGAATACTATTGAATTGAAATGGGTTACAAATTTGTACATTCAAATACATCAGTAGCCCCTTGGACATGGTGCAAAATACAAATGTGAGCGACAAAACAATACACAAACAACAAAATATCAGCGTAGCCACTCGCTTGATATCCATAAATATTTATACAATAATGAAAATGTGAGCTAGGCTCCCTAGTAATAGATGGTTGAATAACAGCAAAGTAATGGCAAGTATAAAGAGGCTATAATTCAATGGAACTTAAAATTCTAATATCACAATGTGGGCTACACGAATAATAAATAGATATGGTTTATAACATCCAAAAATCATTAAAGAAATAAATATAGAATAATACGGCCTTGGCTTATTAGAACCACATATGGTAGCTTTATTTTCCAAACCTGATATTGCCACCTTCAAACAACAAAAAACTTGTGAATTGTCAGTTAAAAAAAGTTAGTTCTATCCTCAATAAATTTACAGAATACGTGTAAACTAAAGTAAAAAATTTCTTTCCTTAATCGAACACTATCTGTCATTTTGTTCAACATGCGCACATCTCAAATGGCCCGCCCCCCTCCCCCCCCCCCGCGCCCCCCCCCCTTCCATAACCTTTAAAAATAAATTGGCCATATACCTAGGCGACCCCAGAACTGCTAAACAAGTGTAAATTAAAGTTTGGTGAGATATGTCTTTGGCCATGAGAACTCCTATTTTTTTTATTAGTTAACATCCTTAAAATCCAAGATGCAGCCAAAATGGCACATTACAAGATCTTTGAACTAAAAACTGTCATGAATTACATACAAATAGAATACATACGAAGTATTTGGCTTCAAACTACTCCTTGACTAAAACTGTTAAAGTCATCTGATTTTCTCTTTTGTTAAATTTGCAGAAAATTCAATATGGTGGGGAATAATGCATCTTTCAGGATCTTTAAAACATACACCTGTCATATATTTGTAATATATTGACCCCATCTTAAACATCTTTAACCAAATAAATGCCAAATAATGACTTCAAATGGTAAAGAACATATCTCGTACGTTTTTACACTTTTTAATGTAAATTCTGGAAGTGTCCATTTTGGCTGCCATGTTACTTTTAAGCTTGTTTACAAAGCAAAGACTTTAGATATGACCTTCTAATACGTAACTTGAAGAGCATCATATCACATACTTATTTTTTCCTTTTATCAAAACGACATGGATGCAAAATATAGAAGTATTTTGTGGTAATTTTCTAGCGATTTAAGATCTTTGAATGCGCTATACCGGCCGCCATCTTCAATTGCGATCCTGTCAAAATTTCAGTGTCAGAAAATGTCAGATACAACGTTTCATGCTGGTTAAAGACAGAATTCACCTCATACTTTAAACCTTACATTTTTGAGGGGCACCCTCTGTACTACTATACACTACTATGTGTTCGCATACCTTCTTTAGGCAAAACTCTTCACTTGGCAGCCATTTTGAAATTCAGATGGCTGCCCTGTCGAAATTATCCGTTGTTGTTAACATGTTATATTGGCTTCTTTGGACCCTGAAAACATGGGTATAGCCTGGGCTATAGACACTAGCTAGCATCATGAGTTACTGGTATTAGAGACCGGAAGTATGGGCACAAGTCTTCCTCTTGGCGGGCCATTTTGAAATTCAAGATGCTCGCCCCGGCAACCACATGGTCCATTATGTGTTATTAGTTCTTATTGGATTTTCTTGGACCTGAAAACAGGCGTATAGATGCCATAATCATGCCTCTACTAGTTTCAAGACATGTACCAAAAGCAACTTGCTTTGGCGGCCAATATTTGTGATTTCAAGATGGCCGTCACAACCACAGACTAATGTTGTTGCCATGAGATTGACACCTGCCCCCACAATTGGTTTAAATGGTGGATAACGTTTCTAGGTGCTTAGAAGCCAAGAAATAGCATATTATAGGTTCAAAATGGCAGCCATTTTTGAATTATCCAAGATGGCTTTGCTTATATGCGTTTTTAAAAAATTCCAACATTGTTTTCTGTCTTGACAGCTGAACTTTAGAAAATTCAAAAATTACAAATCTCCAGAAAAAGCCACCACAAGTAATATTTTTACATAGTGAACCTTACTAGTTGGTTAAACCTCCAGTCTAGGCTAACTTTTAATTTTTAAGTAAGTCTTTTTCTTTCTCATTTTGACCTAAAATTCCGGTAAAAACTATTGTTTGTGTGTTTTAAGACAAAATTAAAATGTTACTATAATTTCATAGTCTAATTTGCGAGGGCGCCGTGCATAAAAGAATGCTCCTGGGTATTTGGTAACTTATTTTGGTACGAATTGCCACTGAAATCACGTCACGTTCACGGGGAGGTTTCGGCATGACAATTTATGGGATTCAGCCCCCCCCCCCCCCATTAAAGGCACTTTGCACTTTTTTGAAGAGAGCCCCCAAATTTTCAATTTGATATTTTTGCACATTACGTTGGTAATTGTCAGGAAACTCTACCTGCGACGAGAATGCTAAAAAAATGCTGTTTATCACAAAATAGCGATTTTGTAATTAGAATTGGGGGATCCCAGATTGGACTTAACGACAGAGCTGGAAATGCTATGTTTTATGTCGGCCATGGATGAAATAGTGCCACCTCGAAAAATAACCTCTAACTTGGCTTGCCGAACTATTAAAAAACACTATGATGACGTAGACGCGTACATGGCGCTATTCCCTGCTATTTCACATTAGAAGGCCGTTTCCAGCAGCCGTTGTTATTATTCGTGGATGCTCCCGATCATAATTATTCTTGTACAAAATTCCTTCGTTTTTTGACACATAGACATTTTTCGAGGCTTAACCTTCACAGATATAGTGTACTAGCCAGTTACCAATGCATCGTGTAAAAATCTCCAAATTTGTGAAAAATTGGGGCGCTCTTCAAAAACATTGCTACTATTGCTTTAACCGTGTCACAGAAATATCCTGGTTGGACAGGGTAAATGAAAAGGCATCATTGGCAATTATGATGATCATGTCTCGATATTGTCAAAAGAGGACCTGCTCGATAAATGATTCTTACTGATGGACCCCTTCCTTTAACTTGTTCTGACTGACTTAGAAAAAACCCCATGACTCAGAAGGCCCGGTCTGACTGACGGTTCTTCTGAATAAGGACCGTTTTAACACCTAAAACAACCCACAATCCGAATTCTTAATAGCGGGACCCGCTGAGAACGGTTTTCTGAATGACCAGAAGGACCCATTACTCAGAAAAACCCGTCAGTCAGAACAAACATTCTGAGTAGCGGGTCCTTTTAAATAAAATACATCAAAAAGCCACTATTTCAGAATCCCTTTATTCTAGCCCCGCTATTCAGAAATTCTGAATAGCGGCCTTCTGAGTAGGGGTTTGTCTGAAAAAGTGGGGTCTTCTGAGTAATAGGTCTTCTGAATAGGCGACCTGCACCCGTTGGCGAAGGGATAGTGGTACATGGTATAGGCCGTGCTGAGGAAGGATGAAGGGCAGGGCTTTTTGAGTTTGAGGTGGAGGTTTGAGGAGGCGTGATGTTCAAAGACGACTTAGAAGAAGCAAGTGGGGGAGAAGAGTAGGAGGGTTGGGTGAGGATGGAGATCATTGAATCGGGTGACGTGAACGGAGGGACCCAAGCCCGTACCAGAATTATGTGTGTGTGGGGGTGTGGGTTGCGGATTTGCCAAAAGCGGACCGTTTCGTACACAAACCACTTTTTTCCGCTTGCTGCGCTCGCATGTTGACCCCAAATGTTTCACCGTCGTCTTCAAATTCTGAACCGCACCCCCTGGCTACGGCCCTGGGAGTGAGTAAGGGCGGTTTTCTGCGATGTAAGGTGAATCCGGCCACCCTCTTTCGCGGGGATAAAACCGGATTTAAAACTTTGGATTAGTACTACTACTACTTTACTACAAAAAAGGGTGGGAGTGTACAAAATAAACATTTATGGCATATCCTGAAAATTAACAAAATAACTATTGTCGCACCGAAACATGTATTATGAATTATGTAACTAAAGTACTATCCTAAATTCAACTTAAATCATTAAAAAGTCAAAGAACCAAATAGACTTCCATATGAAAGTTATATTTATTTTGATCTGTATCAATATACACAGCAAACATATTTTTTTAAAGAAACTTGGTTTCTGTAAGAACCAGGGAACTTTCCTCAGGTGCGCTAAAAAGCTAATTTGTAAAAAGCTTCCGGGTTATTTTTTATATCCTTTCTAGTCATGAGAAGGTAGCACCTCAACAGGGCTATGACATGCCATCAAAGTGGGTGGGCTAAAGGGTCATCGCCGTTTAAGAAGTAAGTAAATATATTGCACAGAGTATGGCTCTAAACCTCTGTTTATATAAAACTAGTAATTTGCCATCATTTATAGATAAAACTGCTGAAAATCTGATATACCTGTTTTTCATTGCAAAATTGGCTTTTTGCCTATTGTTCACACTGTGGAAATCAATCAATGTAAAGCCATACTAATGATGTTGGTATTTATTTTCATATCAATGGAAAGAAGTTTGAGTTTTTATGTTAGAGCTATTAAAAGCCACTGTCAGTGACCCAAGAATAATTGTATGGTAGATTTTTGAAAATATTGTGCACAATATAGCTCAATATCGCTCTAAAACTCCATTTTACATAAGCAACTGGTATTTTGCCATCATTTAGAGTTGAAAAACTGCATTGAAAATGAACATTCCTAGCTTCTTAGTGCAAGTTGGATTTTCACCTATTATACTGCGCGTCTGTGTCAATTGACAATTTTGCTGATTCACATATTTTATGACATCATTGGGTATGTTTGTAAGCCTACTTATTTTGGTATCAATGGAAAGAAGACCATAATATAGCTGCTATCATAAACACCTAGTGCTTCAAAACAAAATCCCCACGGATTATTTCATTTTCTTAGGTATGGCTTAATTAAGAGCGAGTGACAAGTACTAATTGTCCCCTGGCGTACATTTTCTTATACCATTTAATCATGTTTGAATTTGACCATTTTTTGCCATTTGATCCAAAAGTCCACATACCAGGGGTTAAGAATGATAAGCCAAATAGGCCATACCAACAAGTAATACATATTCATAAACGTTTATTATGAGGGGAAATATGATTGGACAAAAATCATGCATTTATATTTGTCTTTGCACGGTACATATGTTAAAGGAAATATGTCAAGATTTTTGTCAAGCTCAGGTTGACTTACATTCATAAAATATATGTACATACATCACGAATTCCCGAAAAAATAATACAATTTGATGTAAAATTAACAAAATAGAGGCATTTTAATTTTTGCTTTTTTGACATACGAAGAAAACG